>PVHT021183594.1:3742872-4037491 GCA_004024745.2 Catagonus wagneri
GAGAAGCACCTTTTTAAAAAAGGTATGGGGTTTTCTTTGGGGGCTACGAGAATGTTTTGGAACTAGACTAAGGTAGTTGCACAATAGTCTGAATGTACTATGAGCCACTAAATTGTTCGCTTCCACATAGTTAACCTTCTGTTATGTGAATTTCCTGTTATTTTTTTCAATAACCAAAAAAAAAAAAAAAGTCAAAGAACAGAGTCATTTTCCAGTCCTGGGACATCACAGATCAGGTACCAAAACCCAGTAACAGAGAAGGGGGAAAAAAGAGAGACCGAAGTCATGGTCATCATTAGATGTTAAGGGACATAGAACCTCAAACAAGTGCAAGAGTAGAGTCCACGGCTGTGAACACAGAAAAAAGGGCCTCAACAGACCTGACACTGAATCTCGACGCTGCTATTTTCTAAGCTGTGTATTGAGAGGTGCTTCACATTTCTGAGCATCTTTGTCCGTATCAGAAACGGAGAGGGGTTTCTTTTTGGGGGGCTGCCTCGAGAAATCAAATGCCACTACTTATCAAACTCTATTGTAAGTCATTGTGTATAACACATAACAAACGTTCGACCAATGGAAACTTTAATTATCATGTCATCATTACACACGGACGGTGTGGTCAAGGCCACTAAGGATGACAAAGGTCAGGTCCATGTGTCTTTTCTGGTGGCCAGTGGACTATGTAGAGACCATCACCATTATCCTCATGGTGATAAAAGATGTACACGAGGATGAGCCCAGCTACGCAGGCACTTCTAAGGCCTCTGCTGACATTTCACTGGTCAAAGTAAGTCACGTGATCAAGACCAACACAAATGAGAGAGGAAATATATGCCTGGTGCTCAAATGAGAGGAACAACACGGCCCAAGGACATAAAGATAGGGAAGATGAAACACTTGAAATGATAATACAAATATACCATGCTATCCGAAGTTATTTTAAATCCCATTTTGGAGACTGGAAACCAAACACCAGAAGCTTAGGACCTGTGCCTAGATCATTTAGCTTGAAAATGACAGAGCTGGGTTTAAAACCAGGTCATCTCATTCTAAAGCACAATAAAGAGGAGTCTCCACCATTGCTCAGTGGGTCAAGAACCCAACCTAGTGTCCATGAGGATGTGGGTTCAAGCCCTGGCCTCACTGGTGGATTAAGGAGCTGGTGTTGCCATGGCTGTGACGTAGACCTATAGATGTGGCTCTAATTTGACCCCTAGCCTGGAAACGTCCACATCCCACCCCGTTAGACTAAGCCCTGTGAAGCTGGAGACCATGACTCATTTGCTCCTAGAACCTGGCATCAGGCCTGACACATAGTAGGTATTCCGTAGTTAGCTATTCAGTGAATGACACACAGTAGGGATTCAACAGTTAGCTAGTCAATGAAGGGATGGAAAACAATGTCAGAGAAAAGAAGTAAAAACATTGAGGATGAGAGCATGAGTTCTGTCTTAATCAGCTTCCTTGCTTTCCATTTCAAGAGCACAAAAGGACATTTCCTACTCCCTTTTAGATTCCGTTTTCCCCGCCCCCATTTTCCCTTCGTGTTACTACACGGCAGAATAAAATAATAATTATTACCATCGTGTTGATGATTCAGTGAGATCTCATGATCTTGGCTGATTTGATGTGTTGTTGTTTGGTAGTTTCAAATAAGCTCCCTATGTGGGCTATTAAATAAAGTAGGGACAAATGAGAGAAATTACGCTTCTGCTTTTCACTCCAGGACAAGTTGTTATGTTTGTCTGAATCTAATTTCCCTTTGTCTAGATCACTGAACCGAACCTCAGATATTGCCGGTGCCAAGATGAGAGAGTTCGCGGTGAGGCCTGGGTAATAATTTGCTGGGTAACTTCCGGGAGGCAATGCACCCAGCCTGGGCCATTGTTTCTCTCCCTTTACATAACAGGGCCTTTGGGGCTGAGCTGAAAGGGAGGCGCTTGAGGAGCTAAACAATACCTTCTTGCTCTGGCTCACTCCTTCCCAGTGGGTCCTTTCCAAACTCTGCCTATGCTTCCTGCCTTTGACAAGCCCAGGGGGTTATTACTTTATTGCTAGAGAAGGAGGGAGAAGATTCCGAATTTTATTTTATTTTATTTATTTTACTACTAGAAGAAGGAGGGAGTGGGATTTGGGGAGTTGGAAAGGTTAAAAATAGTCAAAATGGCATGGCATCTGCCCGCTGCTCCCTTCCTGGGGTGGATTCTGAGCTGCCTATGAACAGAGAGGTCCAGATGCAGAAAGTACAGGAGACTTCGCATCAGCACAAGCAGAACCCCTTTGGGGACCAGGTGATAAATTTACAGCAGAGAGCAGGGCGGAGCCATTTGCCCCGTCTTTGATCCCCAAACTAGGGCCATGGGAACATTCAGAGATGACATCTGGAAATGAAATGGACATCAGAGGTCCCCAGATAGTAGTAGTGAGACCCTGGAAGCAGTTATATGGGTGCGGTCTGTGGCAAGCTAGAAAAGGAGGTTTTGGATTCATGGAATATGGGCTTAAGGGACACCCAGTGAAGACTGTCAGCAAGAATTTTTTTTTTTTAAATTGAAGTTTCTTTTTATAAAAAGTTGATTTCCAATGTTGTGTTAGTTCCAGGCATCCAGCAAAGTGATTCAGTCATACCTACATACTCATTCTTTTTACAAATATTCTTTTCCATTATGGATTATCAAAGATGTTGACTATAGTCTCCGTGCTATACGGGAGGTCTTTGTTGTTTATCTACTTTATATGTACTAATGTGTACCTGCTAATACCAAACCGCTAATTCATCTCTTCTCTCTGCCCTTCCCGCTTTGGTAACTGCAAGTTCATTTTCAACGTCTGTGAGTCTGTTTCTGTTTTGCAAGTAAGTTCATTTGCATCAGAATTTTTAGATTCTACATATAAGTGGCATCCTATATTTTTCTTTCTCTTCCAGAAGTAATTTGGATACTTCTAGGGTACCATAGAAGCTGATTTTTAAATAATAAGCCAGTGATATTTTTTCCCCTACAATTGTAATTTTGGTATATAAAGTAATTTGACTTGATGTTTTAGCCATAAAACAATGTGTCCTGGACAGAGAGGTTGCATTTTTTTTTTCTAAATGGGAGCAAAAAAAAAAAATCCGTAGTTTTCTTCATGTCTCAGCACTGTTTGACTAGTTGCCATAACTAGTCAATATTGTAAAAAAGTCAAACAAAAAAGAGTACAGAGGTGACCCAGTCACATATACATTCCTTTTTCTCACATTATCATGCTCCATCATAAGTGACGAGATATAGTTCCCAGTGCTGTACAGCAGGATCTCATTGCTGATCCATTCCAAAGGCAATAGTTTGCATCTATCAACCTCAGGTTCCGAGTCCATCCCATTCCCTCTCCCTCCAGTTTGCTCAGGGCCTTCCTTGTTCCTCAAGCATGCAGACAAAACCTGGGCATTAAAAACGGAACCGAATTTTTGCCGTGCCAACTAGCACTTTGCTTGCCATGTTGTTATTTCTAAGGTGCTCTTGGGAGAATCTCCTCGTGTGGTCTGCAGAGAGAAATATCCATTTTCCAAAGCAGCTCCAAACAAAACAGGAAATGCAAAGAGCTTCTTAAAATGCACATTCATTCATCCTACCAGGAGGGAAGGTAATTTATCCTTGGGGCCTAACTTTGAAAAGTCATTAATTAATTAATTTTAAATGACTCTGCTTTGACAGCAAGTTCTTTATAAAGGCTACATCCTATGGAGACTGACCAAACAGTCATTCAAAAAAATCAAACCAGCAACACACGAATTGTTCTATGTGTTTGGAGACATGGCGTGGCTGTCCCTATTAAGAAGAACTAATAGATTTATATGAAGTTCCCGTCCACAACCTATTTCATTTTTATTTTTTTCCAGTGTCTTGCAAATATTAGCACTGAGGTGGTTAATCTTCTCAAAGCTAGGAAAAAAAAGCCAGGCTTTTCGGAATCATATGAGGACAAGCTCTGTAATTACTTAAATACCCGCTTCTAAACTGAACAAGCAGGAATTCTGTGATATTCATGGAGAGAGAAAATATTCTGTAATATACAATGAAAAGATAAAAACGTTCAATGTCACCTGGCTCAAACCTATAACCACATTAACCAGGGCATTTTATCCAATCCATTTATCGTCTTGTCCAAGATCACTGGGTCCAGTTCCACTGTTATAGAGCTGAATGATAATTCTATTTGCATCCCTTTTTTTTCCTCCTTTGTTCATTTTATTTTATTAGGCTTTTTAATTTTTTCCCTTTTTTTATTTTAAATGATTTTTGCTTTTTCCACTGTCGCAGGTTTACAGTGTTCTATTAATTTTCTACTGCATAGCAAAGTGACCCAGTCCCACATACGTATACACATTCTTTTTCTCACATTATCATGCTCCATCATAAGGAACTAGATACAGTTCCCTGTGCTCTACAGCAGGATCTCATTGCTGATCCATTCCAAAGGCAATAGTTTGCATGTACTAACCCCAGACGCCCAGCCCATCCCCCTCCCTCCTCCTCCCCCTTGGCAACCACAAGTCTGTTCTCCAAGTCCATGAGTTTCTTCTCTGTGGAAAGGTTCATTTGTGCCGTATATTAGATTCCAGATATAAGTGACATCATATGGTATTTGTCTTTCTCTTTCTGACTTGCTTCACTTAGTATGAGAGTCTCTAGTTCCATCCATGTTGCTGCAAATGGCATTATTTTGTTCTTTTTTCCTTTGTTCATTTTAAAGGCATCTCAGGCTTTCCCTGTCCTAAATCAACTCCTGTGAAGGCAGTTCTGTACAATTCTTTTCAAATCGCAGTATTACTTCCCCCTGAATGGGGAGGCCTTAGAAGTTACTCCACCAAATTGAGTTTCCAGTAAAAGCATCTCATTCATGGCATCATTGCCAGAAGCATCCAAGGGTTTTGGGGTTATTTGGTCATCTTAATTTTTTTTCTGTGTATATTTTATAATTATTTCCATAAATTTTTCAAATCCATTTTGGCATGAGACCGTGAATTATCTAGTAGTCCTATGGTTACAAGCAACTGAACCTACAACTGGCTAACTTCAGAAAAAAAGGGGGGATTGAAAGGAAGGGTATGGAATATTTATGAAATCAAGACTCATCAAAGGGTACTGTTAATGCAAAAATAAATACCATTGCTTCATCATTATAGGAGCCACTCTTCTAAAGAGTCAGGGCTTCAGGAGAGAAGACCAGGCCAGGCTTAGCTTCTGTGCCCACTCTACAACATACTTGGTCAATGAGGGGAAAGAACTCATCAAAGCTGCCTGTATCACCCTCAAGGGACTCCTCATCTTTTGGGACATCTGCGGTGACACACCCACTTGAATCACAGTGCGGAAGAAAGGTAATGTCTCCAAAGCAAAAATAAGGAGGAGTTCCCTGGTGGCTCATTGGGTTAAGGACCCAGCATTATCATTGCAGCGGCTTCAGTCGCTGCCATAGTGGGAGTTCCATCCTTGGCCCAGGAACTTCCACAGGCTGTGGCCACAGGGCAACACATATAAGCCAATGAAGGAGACAGAGCCACAGTCCCTAATTATATACATACAAGGTGCATTTGCTGTCAATTACTGTCCCTGGGAATTAATGCCTATTAAGGAAGAAAAGGCAACTATTTCTCTCCTGGTATCTTTCAGAGCTGGTCTTATTTGGTTAGAGAGAGAGGGAGAACCAGGGAAGAAGCTTTAGAGGTCTGATCATAGCAAGCTCAACCCGGCACCAATCGACCGGCCAGTCTTGGTGGTGTTTATTCATTTGGACAAAAGCAGCCCTCTCCAATTTCACCGCTTCCAGAAAGGCACGGGGCTGGTGAATTACCCTTGGTACCGCAGCACTCTCTCGGAGAACTGGAATGAGATTTTTGGCAGCTAAAGTGTTTTTGTTTTTTTCTTAAAGCCACTGCATTCTATGATTGCCCCCATCTTGTAACTGACTCTGTCGCTAAGAACGACCAGGTCAGGTCAAAGACAATGCAAAACTCCTTTTCCACAGCTCCAAAAACCTCACCGAAACTGCTCAGGTTTCCGTGTGTTACTGCCCCGGGTCCCCAGGGACTTCTGATGGGCTCGTGATTCTGTACCAAGGTAGATGCCACTTAGGGTTTGACTTCATATATGACAGACTAAAGTCTTGGATGCTCAGAAACTTAACTCAACTGCCTCCTGGGGTGAATCACAGGGCTTCCAAGGCAGACAGGAAAATGAAGGGGTTTCAAAGTGAGACGGACCTGACTTCACCAAATGACTCTCTCCACGTCCTCCCTGGGCCCTCAATCTTTGAGCCTCTGTTTCCTCTCTTAGAATAATATCTACCTTACAAATTAAATGCAAGAGCATCTAGGAAGGATGCAGCACCTGGTGATTAGAGGGAATAAACAAGAGTTTCTTTTCTTCCCTTGGTTTGGGATTATCTGACACTGTTTCCTACTAAGTGTGTCATAGTGAGTTTTCTTTTTCTTTCTTTTTAGGGCCACACCTGCAGCATATGGAAGTTCCCAGGTCAGGGGTTAAATCAGAGCTGCAGCCGCAGGCCGATGCCACAGTCACGGCAACGTGGGATCCAAGCCACATCTGTGACCTACACCGCAATTGGCAGCAATGCTGGATCCTTAACCCACAGAGGGAGTTCACAGATGGAACCTGCATCCTCACAGAGACAACACTGAGTGCTTAACCTGCTGAACTGCAATGGGAACTCTGGTCACAGTAAGTACTGACTTCGCTGATTATTTACTTGCAAGGGATGGTGATTTTCTGTATCTTGGAGATTCTCCATCTCATGTCTTAGAGAAGATGCAGGGACTGAGTTAAATAGGAATATGTGGGGGCAGGGATTGGAAGAATTGCTGTTCATAATGTACCACTTTATAATATGAAATTAGATATATACGAGTGTATTGTATATTAAAATTTAACTTAAAATAAAATCTACCAGCACAAATCCCCAAATGGGATGATGAATTTGGCAGTCACTGCCCATCAGGGAATATATATTGAGTACTCATAAAGTCACTCTGAAGATTATCCGAGAAAAAATGACGCTGTCCTTGCCATCTAGTAGTTTCTCATTGGAGAGGCAGGGGGTAAGCTCACTGGGCTAGAGTTTGCTCATTTAAAGGAACTCTACTTGGATGGCTATTAGCGAACTAATTCTGCAAGAGGAGAATTAAAAGGCTCTCCTTCAATAACGTGGGCATAACCAGAAGGAGATCAGAGCCAGGAAAAGAGCAGCAAGGAAGGAGAGAAAAAGGGATGCAATTCCAAAGGTATGAGACATGAGACCTGTTGGAAACTGCAAGGCACCTCGAAAGAGCCGGATACGTACAGAAGGTTAGAACACGCATCTCAATATCCTACGCCAAGGAAGTTCACAGTGGCGGATGAGCACGGGACTCAGGTTTCCAACCCTGGGCTCAATCCCGACATTACTCTAGTGTGTCCTATCTCAGTGAATGGTACCGCTATCCACCAAGCCAACCAGAAAGCAGAGGTCATCTTTGACTCATCTTTTCCCCCCAGATCCCTATTACGAACCGACACCAACTTTTCTTGATTTTACGCCTTAGGTCTGTTACATTCACGTCTCTCCATCTCCCCCCACCGCCAACATCTTAGTCTAAGACGGCATCGCTTCTTGCTTGGACTGTTTTAACAGACTACAACTGGTCTTTCTGTTCACTGAAATCTATTTGCGGAATTGAAACCAGTGCTTCCTTAAAGAAGAAAGAGGAGAGGGAGGAGGAGGAGGGGCAAAGGAGAAGAAAGAGGAGGAGAAGCCGAAGAAATCATCAAGTTAGAAAGATGCTCCGCTGGTAATAAAAATAAGACAATATTTTCTCATTAATATAAACTTTACCATTCTAGCCTACATCATAATCTAAATTTGGTACTCTGTATGAGTAAAGGATGTATATATATTTTAAAATAACGTAACATTTGCAGGGAGTAATCCCAGATTCCCTTAAAGATGAATTTTTTTCCCAAACACGACCCACCTAAGGTGATGAGTGCATACAAATGGTTTCATGTTTTCATCAAAATAGGCCCAGCGAAAATCTTTATAGAAATTATTTAACATTCATTAGCTCAAGATAGAAGATGAATTGGAAAACAATGCAAATGCTGTAGTCATTCTGGTTCTAGATCTTTCTCATCCTACAGGACAGTTTCCCATTCTATCTTTGGAAACTGGTTTCTGGGTGATAGTGAACTAAGTGTTCAACATTGTCAGACTAACAAAAAGCTTTATGACAATGTTCAGGAAAGAAGAGTACTCACAAAAACAATCATTAAACAAATACTAGCTATAGAAGAGCATCCGATTGATTAACCCACTAATTTTTCTTTTATATGGCGACCTGTGACAATTCTACAGTAATTTCCATTTCAATTAATTCAATTCTAAATCATCTAAATATTCTAACTGGTTCCTGGATGGGTCATTCTGAACTATATACATCTCCAAGGTGCTAGATATATACAGTGGTACCAAGGAAATATAATTAGTATGCAAATATCCACAGCTTTTTCCCTCTCCAGCTCACCAAAAATAACCCTTTGCTGCCTGATTGCTGGAATTTTATTGCTTGGAATTAGTGCAAGGAGTTAAAACAAAAAAACGATCAGGAAAAGAAAAGATTAGGGATTCATGTTACAACGAGCCCAGTCTTGCTATCAGAGAAAGGGTGAGAGAGATTTGGATAATGCGGAAGAGAAGGATTTGAAAGGACTTCCTATGGCTTGAATATCGGTGTCCTGGGAACTGATGGGGAGGCGGGGATGGAAATGTTTCCGAGAGGAACAGTGGGCATTCCGTGAAGGACGGGATGATCGGACATGATGGGTCAAGAGAATTTGAAAGATGTCCGTATCGTACGTTAAAAGCCAACTCGCCCTTTGTAAACATCAAGAGATACCAAGATGTTCTTCCCCTTCAAGAGATACCAAGACAGTTTGGTATCAATGGCCCATATTTCTTTGCATGCGATAATAACGGAGGCAAGATATTGGATCTGACTTTTTGACTTCCAGTTAAAACCAAGCCTCCCTGTCTGGATACAACGAACTAGGAAGGACGTGATGCCGGTCCCCAAAGTTTACCTAGAAGTCAGAGTGACAAGCACACATACTTGGAGATGGAGAATGGAGTGGACTTCAACCCCAGCCTCCCATGCGAGGGTCCTCCATGAAGGCGCACCACTGGCCTCGGCCCCAGTCATCTGCAGTGCCGGCGCTCACACTCTTCGGGAAGCTAGCTCTTCTCATGCACAGTTCATTCTCATTATTGACGTTCTCATGAAAGCACACGTGGTGAAACCTATTTTTCATCCAGTCAACATCCTCCAACTTCTAGAGGAGCCCATACACTATCCAGAGTCCCATTCACAATTCTTCATCTGAAGCAGAAAGCTTGTTTACGTGTCTACAGCTGTTGACCTTGTCAGTTCTACTGACAGGCATGGACTGTTCTGTCTATCTTGAATCAACAAATAGTCCTTACCTGAAATGTGTCAGGGCTAGATGAGGAACTAAGGATGGATCTGATTAGAATTTAACCTCCAAGAAGGAAGGGACTTTTGTCTTTGTCCACTGCTGTAACCCTAAGTACATAAAGCCGTAGGGATAAAGATAGGAATTTTTACTTGATTTCATTAACTTTATCACATCAAAACACGCTCTAAGGTAAATGTCATTAACATACCTTAGAGTGTAAATCTGTATGCACAGCTTAGCTTCATGTATAACATACAGGTGTTAGGAAATTCTGGATTCGGACCAATATCCCAGGTCTCTGATAATGGTTACAGCTTACAAGTTAGCAATACTTTGCAGCTTATAGCATGGTTTCATATGGTAATGGAGGTTCTTTAGGAAAAAATTAAAATGTAGGCTGTGAACCTCCTGGTGCAACTATACAATGGACTTTCCTATTATGGGAAATGATATTCTCATAATTATATTTAAGTGAGGTAGGCCCAGGTCTCTCTTCCCTATGCAGTAAAATATCTGCATATTTGTACAAGGGGATATGGGTAATGGAGAATGCTTCTTCGACCATGAACTGGGTTCTTAAAGTCCCATTGGTTTAGGAATTCTGTTTCCTTGTCTTTCTTTCTTTTTATTATTATTATTTCTTTTTTTGGTATGTAACGTTTTTATTAGTTGGAGAGGGCCATGCAAGACTTGGCATAAGACTACGATTTCTCTAACATATTGTCCTTTTGATGCCAGAAAGATGTTACAAGAATTCGGGTTCTTGTTCTCGCAGCCAAAGAATGAACTTCTCGAACACACAGGCAGCAAGCAAGCAAAGTCTTTACTATAGGAAAGCAAAGAGCTCCCAAGGCAGCTGGGAGGGGGAAGAAGAGACCCCCCCCCACCATTGTCCTATAGGGGTTTTTATCCCTTAAAGATGGAGGGGTGCCAACACGGGATCCGTAAGGATGTGGTTTTCTCCCACTGGCCTTGCCCAGTTACCTACATCAGTCCTTGTCCAATGTGGGTCTTAGGGGTGGAAATGCCCCATAAGTCTCAAGGTTTCTTTGCCCTTTTCTTCTCGTAAACTGAGTCACAGGGGTTTAGGGATTAATGTCCATATGGCCGTGGGTACACTCCCTGTAGTAAACAAGGCCTGTGGGCTGTGACTCCCTGGAGCCCGTAAGCCAGGAATGTTAATCAACAGCCCTCTCAAAGACTGCATCGAAGCCCATGCTCCTACACTGACTCCCTGAGTTATTATTCTGCCTCAATCCCCCCTTCTAGAGTTGGAATCCTTGTCTTTTAAGAATTACATCCCCATAAATTATTGAGGGAAACACATTTCTTTTATTTGTTTTCCAAGTAGGGCTGACAGAAATCATACTTAGACTTTACTATGGATCCACAATTTTAGTCCTCAGAAAAATAATAGCAAAATTAAGAGAAAAAAAAGAAAGAAAGAAAAGCCAGAATACCACCCTCCCTTTGTCACTTCACTGGGAGGGAAAGGTTTCTTAGCTGTGCCCGTAGATTGTCATTTCTAAGCCTGGCAGCAACCCTTCTGTTGCAGTTTTTCTGTTTTCAGTGACTAAGGAAACAGTGCCAGTTCTGGGACTCAGAACCTTTAGAAAAATGAAGTTTGCACCTTCAGGCAAAGAAAAAAGGCCATGAGGATCAAGTGGAAAATTTTGACCAGTTTTTATTATCTAGTATTCTAAAATGCCCAGCTCATAGCAATTAAAAGAACCAAGCCATGATTTAGCTCACAGCGTGTGTGTATAGGGTAGGTAGACGGAGAAAACAAACATGCACACGTACCGAGCATCATTTCTGAACATAATATCTTTTTTTTTTTGCTTTTTAGGGCTGAAGCAGAATATGGAAATTCCTGGGCTAAGGGTTGAATCGGAGCTGCAGCTGCCGGCCTACACCACAGCCACAGCAACGCGGGATCCAAGCCACAACTGCAACCTATGCCACAGCTTGCAGCAACGCTGGATCCTTAACTCACTGAGCGAGTTCAGGGATCAAACCTGCCTCCTCATGGATCCTAGCCAGGTTCGTTATCAAGGAGTCGCAATGGGAATTCCCACGATATCATTTTTTAACTTGATGAAAATGAACAGTTTTTTTTCTCAATGGGAAATCATCTAAAACACTTTTAGAACAGTTTGGGAAAGGAGAGAAAATAATTTTTTTTCTATGGAAGAAGCTATTTTTCAACCTTCAAGAGTTAGCACTGAGAACCTCAAATACCTTTTGCCTAATCGTATGTGTCAAGCTCCTTACGAGAAAGGCAACTGGGGTGGTTTATAAAGTTCTTCATAGCTAAGTCTCTGAAAAATCCCTCCAGCCAACGTTCCTCAGTAGCCTGATATCACTGAAACACCAGATCCTCGCAACAAGAGGAAGGTGACATTTTACAGAAACTAATAAAGAAAAATAAAAACAACCGAATGAGGTAGTTCTTCTGACTTTATGTGTTAAAATAAATATTGGGAGCTCTTGCTGCGGCTCAGTGGGCTAAGAACCCAACATAGTGTCCGTGAGGATGGGAGCTGAATCCCTGGCCTCGGTCAGCAGATTAAAGATTCGGTGTTGCTGCAAGATGTGGCATAGGTGACAGACGGGGCTCAGATCTGGCATTGCTCTAGCTGTGGCTGTGGCATAGGCTGGCAGCTGCAGCTCTCATTCGACCTTTAGCCTGGGAACTGCTCTATGCTGCAGGTGCGGCCATAAAAAGATAGATAGATAGATAGATAGATAGAGATAATAAATAAATAAAATAAACTTGGAATAATAGCCAAGCAATGACATTCCCCAGAGGAACCCGAGGGAACTCTTTGCAGCTCCATGAGCTGACTCCGTGTGGACGTGCGTATCTCATGGTCCTTTCCCCAGCCTCCACCCCAATTACGGGTGTACCTTTGCTTCACCCTAAATGTAAAGGGCAATGACTCTCACTTAGACGTGATGAACAGAATTGTACTGGGTCACCACGAACTGGCTCAATCATCTCTCTATTTGATGACTATTAGGCTACCCATTTGTGTCTGTTTTGCCTACTTACCTTGAATGAAAAGATTCCTGGGGCGGGGGGTGCTGACATAAACTAAATGCAGTTGTATTTTCAAACTACAAGTCTGACCACGGCAAGGGACTTGCACGATTTTATTTGGATTTCTAATCCTGAATTATTTATAATCCTGAATATCGCAGTTACCATCAGGCGTCCTAGTAATTTAATGGTATGGTGAAATCCATATGAACACACGCCTTTCCTTTTTTCTTTCACGTTTAATCCGGAGTCTTGCTCCTGACAGTGTTACCCAAGGCATCAGCGTTGCCCAGGAGCAGGTGAGAAACGGCCAAGGTCAGCTCAATCCCAGATCTACTGAGTCAGAGTCTGCCTTTTTAATAAGATCTCCAGGCGAGTCCTCCACATGAAAGTCTGAGAACCGCTCTTCCGGATGAAACGCTCACTTTTTCATTTATTTAGCAAATATTATCGATCGCCCACATTGCTGTCCGATACCAAAGTAAGATATTCACATAGATGTGAGGCTGGTGGTGAAGTATTTTCAAGATTTCCGCTTGAAGAAGTGAAATAACTTCCAACTCCATGGGAAAATACCCAGAAGAAGAGGAAAAGTGCCTCCACCTTGTATCCCATGTACACAGGATCACTCACAGGAGATACTAGTTCAAAAAGCTATTCTGCCATCCACTAGTTTCTGGAAACCCTTACTTAGTATTCTAATCCAAAAGGTATAGAGAGCACTTTCAGGTAAAACCAAATGATCCATAGGCTCATCCTGGCACTAGTTTTTGCTGTTGTTGTTTTGTTCTGTTTTGGCTATGCCTGCAGCATCCAGGGGCCAGGGATCAAACCTGCACCACAGCAGTGACAACGCCAGATCCTTAACCCTCTGAGCCACCGAGGAACTCCCTGAATGCTTTTTAAAAGGTAAAATTCTAGGGAGAGAAAGGGCAAGAGTTGCAAAGACTTAGAATCTTCTTCAACAAGCCAGCCGGGTTCTTACCGTGACCGCTAGACGCTATTAGATATACGCCTGGATGGGCAGCTTTTGCACCACCTGGGAGCTTATTACAAACGCAAAATCTCTGAGTCCCACCCAGACCTAATGAGTCAGAATCTGCATTGAACAAGATCTCCAGGTCACAGTGAGGTACAGGAACGCTTGAGAAGCCCTGGACAGAAGTAGAAGAACCACTTCCTTCAGTTATCACATCGAGAACAAAGAGGCACCTCCGTGACTTATAGGGTGACCGACCCTTCTGACTTGCCCAGGACCAGTGTTTCCGGGATGCTGTGTTTTCAGGGCTGAGTGCCACATCCGGGTCAATCCAGGTGAGTTTGACTGGGGATGGCTTGTCACCCTACCCTATCTTCACGCTGCTGAGGTACAGGATACAGATCATGTGTTTCCAAACGCTCGCCCCCCCTCCCCAGCCTCATTTTCCATTCCCCTCCCAGGATGGCATCACAATAAGCTCATTCTTCTTCTTTTTTTTAAGGTAAAATCCCCATTCCCACCCCAAGATGGAACAAATGGCCATTTAAAGAGAGACTTGAGATATTAAGAAGGAGAATTCTGTTTTTTCCCCTAAACCTCTACAGAAAAGGAAGAGTCGTCAGTTCAAACTGCAGATTGAATTACAGTCCCCAAAGTGTACTCGGGAACACAATCTAATCACAGACACTCAATAAACTATGGTGCCATTAAATCTACTTTACTTTTACTCCCATTGTTCTATTTATCATGGATTATCTTTATTATCTCGGGCATATACATATTTTAGTTCGCATATACAATTGAATTAGTTTGAAGTGCAAAATGAAAGCCACAAGAGCACATTTGTCCTGGCCACAGAAACCAAAAGCACTAGTCAACCGAGAACAGATATATGTGTCTTTGAATGGAGACAGCTGTTGTCTTGGGTAGCACGGCTGCAGTTAGGAAGAGGGGTTTTATCTAGGTTTCCTATTTAAACATCAGGGGTCTGGGGCTGTTGCTGCTTCAGAATGAGGCAATGTTTCAGCTCCCTGCCATTCTGAATTAAGGAAGATAGCTGTTCTCCGCTTCTCCCTCTCTATTAAACAGGACCACCTGGTGCTAGCCTCCATTGCTTTTGTCTCAGAATGTTTTTCACCTTTCCCAAGTTCATTGATTCTCAAGCTTTAACCTTATAGAGAGTTTATCAAAAGTACAATTTCCCTGGTACAAACCACAGGAACTCAGGAAATGTGGAGTAGGATCCAGAAATTTCTCTCTGGAACTAGCACCTCCTGGAGATTCCTAGGCATGGGGCCAGAAGAACGGACCTAGAGAAGCCCTGCTTGGAATGCTGCTGCCGATCGCAATGAGAAGTACTATGCGACCTACGGCACAGCTCATGGCAACGCCGGATCCTTAACCCACTGAGTGAGACCAGCGATCAAACCTGCATCCTCATGGATCCTAGTTGGGTTCATTACCACTGAGCCACGATGGGAAATTCACTTGTGCATAGCTTCTTATGTTTACCTCCAATATGATGCCTGGCTTTCCCCCTCTTACCCATCAAATGGTCCAACTTGAGATGTGGAAGAAAAAGGTAGCTAGATATCACGGTTTATTTTCCAAATGACAACAGAGATGGCTATCAAAGAACTTACTATCTTTTCCCATATCACTCCCCAAAGTTATCAATGAGAGAATGTTGATATTAATATCTCAAGGGTATTATAGCTCAGAAGCTGAACAGCTTCATGAGTTTACAGTAATAAATTTGTGTTCTGGTGAGGAAGTTCACCACATAAAAACCTAGAGAAAATAAGGGACATTTGTGTACATTTAAGAATGATAACACGATAAATCATCTTTGGAAAGAGACAGCACTCCTTTTTGGGGTGTCTCTGACAGGTGTAGATGCAGACAGAGTAACACGGCTCCGAGAACAATTAGATAATGAATTCACAGGCCACATCCATCCTGTTATTGACAGTGAACAAAAATGTTATTTCTCAGTTGTGAGAAGTGACCCAGAGCAGCAGACATTTACTTGGCAGTGGTGGTGGTGGTGATGGGGCTGTAGTTGTGTTAAATAATTAGACTCAATTTTCCTGTTTCTTGGTTTAGCCAGAGAAGGAGTTTAACCACGTGGTTTAACCACGGCACTGTCAAGATACGGTTTTATGGAACAGACCCCCCCCCTTATCCCGGTGGTTCTTAATTTGGGGATCTCATTGATGAAATTATCAGTGGTCTGCAGATGAGACCATGAAGGGGAGAAAGGCAAAGATTGGGGGACTGTGGGGGAAGGCTGGCATCTATGTGCCATTCCTTATTTCCCCCGTGCGGATGTATTCCTTCTTATTGTGCTGTGAACTGGACAGAAACGGAACAGGGAGTGACGCCCTCAAGTTGGTGTTGGAGACATCACCGGATTTGATGAGGTTTCGAGGCCCTTTCCATGAAGGTAAGTGTGAGAGTTCAGAAAACAGGTGGTATGTGAGCCCAAGGGGGTCACCTAGAAGCCACAGATTACCCCAGCTTGGAATTAGTCCTGGGCGATAATACCTGTCCTTCCTATCAACCAGTGGAACTTCGCTTTCAGAAGAGGAAAGCGCATAACATAGAGCCAGGATCAGAATCCCAGTTTGTTTGTTTGTTTGTTTGTTTAATGACATCTATCATATCAGCTACCAAGAGAAAATGTGTGGTATGGACAAATGAGAAAGAGGCTGGTGGTCAGGACAGGTGAATTTTAGTCCTCATTCTGTCTAAAAATTAGCGATTTAGGGGAAACGACTCAATAGTTGAGGTCTTGGTTTGCTCACCTGTAGAATGAATGGGTCGGGCCAGAAAATTTAGGTCCCTCTCTCTTTTCACAACAGAGGACAGGGAACGCCCTTGACTATTGCCTTGGACAGCACCGCCTGCACCAGATAAAATCCGTGTGCCATCTGCTACTGAAGAAAACAATTTTAACATGTTTCCCTACATCAACCACACATCCATTTGAAGAGCAGCAAATCCAAACTGCTGTTATGATTTACATGAAACATCCTGGAACGCACACATTGGAGCCATGAATGATGTTTGTCGGGGAGGGGCTCTCAGATCATTTCTTCTACCTGCTTCAGATGCCTACAGAATATCCAGGGATTTCTATGCAGGTCACTGAACAAAATGAGTATTCTGCTAAACAGCCTATGGAAATGACTATGCACCCATCACTTAAAATAATTAGAAACTTATAAAAATGACCATATGTAGTCATTTTGAATAATTATATTAAATCACCAAAGAAATCTCTCTCCCAACACTCCCTCTGAATCCTGAAGGGAATCTGGGCCACAGGGAGGCAGCGGGTAATTAAACACCAAGTTAAAAAAAAGGAAGTAGAAGTATACAGTTATGGAAAGCCATTTCCTGGAGTTGAGAATGCCTTATATGTGTACCAGCCTGGTTTGAAAGTCCTTAGGTTAAAAAAAAAATAAAAAAATCTCTAGGGCAATAGTTAGTGCTCGCAGGTAAGCTGAGAATCTCCTGTCTTTTTCCAGCAATCCTGGGTCGGCTTCTCCAGGTAGCAGTAAGAAAGAGAACCTTGGTAACACCTTCCAACCCAGGAGTAATTGAACAGTTCACCTCCCCCCATTCTCCCTAAACTTGTAGTTGAGTCACTTCAGATGTGAGTTGGCAGTATGTCGACTCATGTTTGGTTGAAACTCCCTGGCATGCTTCATCACCTAACCAATAAAGCAATCTAGCGGAGTTATTGAATCATACACTGCTTGCTCTATTACCACCCTCTTGTTTTGATTTTGATATGCGATTGCTCCCCTGGACTATGGCTCAAGAGGGAGATATGTGGTTCATAACATTTTCTAAAAATCATTTCCATCAGCTGTGCAAGACCTCAACTTTCATCTACCACCTCCTCCTCCTCAACGAAGCAAACACACACGCAGCCCAGACCATACATCAACATAAATCCAAGCCAAAGCATGGAAACTCCTGTCTGTTGCTGTGTGATATTAATTTAATAGAGTCAAACAACAGGGTGAAAACTGAAATGCCTCATTATTTTTATTTCCTACAGAGCAAGTCATTTTGATGCTGTGTTTCTTTTCAGCCTGAGTGTAAAGTTTCCATTTTATGTTTCTAGAGAGTCAATAATTTTTACAGTGGGTGGGGGGACCAGAAGTTGAAACGTTAGGAAGTCAGTGATGGGGGGAACCCAGAAATGGATGTCAGCAATGCCCAGTGGAACCCTGAGGCTTAGAAGCACGTTTCATGGGGATGCCCTGGGTTAAGAACACGTGGTGAAGTTGGCATCTTATAGGGAACTCATAAAATCTGTTCAATCTCAATGGAAAAAAAATCAAATTTGAGAGGGAAAATTTAGCTGACATCAAAATTCATTTTAAAATGACACCTGGGAGTTCCCATCGTGGCTCAGTAGAAACGAATGTGACTAGTATCCGTGAGGACACAGGTTCAATCCCTCTCACTCAATGGGTTAAGGATCCAGTGTTGCTGTGAGCTGCGGTATAGGTCACGGAGGTGGTTCGGATCTGGCGTGGCTATGGCTGTGGTGTAGACTGGCGGCTACAGCTCCGATTCAACCCCTAGCCTGGGAACCTCCATATGCCACGGATGCAGCCCTAAAAAGACAAAAAATAAAAAAATAAAAATGACATGTGGAAGATGATGTAAATAAAGAATGTACACATATGTATGACTGGGTCACTTTGCTGTACAACAGAAATTGAAGAAACATCATAAATCAACTATGCTTTAATAAAAAATTTTATAAATTGTATGTGAAATCTCTGCTTAAAAGGTTAACTAAATCCCCACTGATCCACTAGGGTTTCCTTAAAATTTCAAACCATGTCTTTGTTAACACGATACCATTTGACCAACAGTATCTCAATATCTGTTTCAAATTCTTGGACCTTAAAAAGAATGATAAACTTGTCTGGCTGGGATGATTGTCTTTTGCAAGGATCAGGCGCTTTTGTGAGATCTGGCAGATAATGTCTAGTGACTGGTTAACAGATGCACAGAATCTATCTATTTTAATCCCCGTCAAGACCAACTTATTTTGAACTTTGTAGAGTGTCAGACAAGGCAGACATGAAAACCTGCAGTCAAGAAGACTTGACATCAAGTTGGCATAGATAGCATCATTACACGGGGGCACTTTCCAGCGCTGACTTAGCGCGGGCGGACTGCACACCTGATGCCATTGAGTGGTGGTGGGCGGACACCGCCCAGTTTAGAGTCTTTAAATGGGATGATGTGAGGAAGAACCGGGGATATGGAATTCATCTCGCTACTGGTCTCTCTGGAAGGTGTGAACAGGTTGACGCTGAATTATGTATTTTTTCACTCTCCAAATTAGAAAAGTATATTCACCATGTTGTAGAAATATATGCCATTATGGCATCCTCAAATGCTGAAGGGAGCTGACTAAGGCATCATCCTGTGCAAAGTTTCCCAAACTTTTAAGGCTTTTACACCCTCTTCGTGATTTTCAATACATCCAAGTATAATCTCTACTTATAATTCTTGTTTAAAAATTTGATTGAAATATAGTTGATTAAACAATGTTGTGTTAGTTTCAGGCATACAGCAAAGTGATTCATATATGTAATACGTATATACACACACACTCATACATATACACACACATATATATATACAGGTATAAATGTATGTGTATAAATGTATATATGTATGTTTCTGTGTGCATGTGCATATATATTCTTTATAGATATGTATGTATGTATGTGTATATATATATGTGTGTATGTATATATGCATATATATATTCTCTTTTGGATTTTATATACATTCTTTTTCATTACACGTTATTACAAGGTAGTAAGTACAGGTCCCTGTGATATACAGTTAATCCTTTTCACTATCTATTTTATGTACAGTAGTATGCATATGTTAATCCCAAACTCGTAATGGATCGCTCCTCCCACCTTCCCCTTAGGTAACCATAAGGTTGTTTTCTATGTCTGTAAGTCTATTTCTGTTTTGTAAATACGTTCATTGATCATGTTTTAGACATATAAGCATTAAACTACTAGACCTCATGTACTTTTAACTTTAATAGCATCTTGAAATTGACCTCGTTTGGGATGCTGAATTACTCACTTGACCCATGTATTAAGAAGTTATCTACATAAAACCTAGTTTCCATGTTCTGCACTTCTTTTTCTACTATGTAGTAGAAATTGATCCCACAATTAAAATGCATCAGCAGTATGTGTGATCGTTTGTGTAGCACAATTCAATGTCAATTCTTTCACTTTTCAAGTAGGAAAACAGTACTCCAGAGAGAGAAAACAAATGTTCAAAGTCACGGTGTAAATCCACGACAGTTTTGGGGATAGAATTCAAGTCTCCTAAACCCCAGTCTCAAACAAACACCCACCCACCCCCATCTCTGGAAGTAACAGATTAACACCTTTGAAGCTACTAAACCAAAGCTGCTCAACACATACAAAGCACGGCCCCAAGGCTGGCATCACGAGTGTACAACCATTACAGACACGAAGGACCCCACACTCAGAAGGGTCCAGCCATCGGTTGAATGTAGTGCTTTTGCCATCTTAAAATTCTTAACAGTATTTTTTTGTAGTACAGGACCCTGAATTTTCATTCTGCTCAGGGCGTCACATATTATGTAACCAGTCCTGCCTGGAGGGTGAAAAAAACAAAGCACAAAAAATCTTAAAATAAATAATCAATAACCAACCATACATAATTGATGCACTAAAAAAGAAAAGCAACTTCCTTGTAGCTGAGGCAATGTCAGCTGCCAAAATTGTAAACTTCAGCCCCTTCTCCAAACTCTATACAGGTAAACAAGAGCAAACCAGCCATGTGAATTTGACACCATCAGCATAATTGGAAGACCAAGGGCACTGTAATTTTAAACAACCTGTATTTTCAAAATAAGCCCCATGTTCTAGCAGAACTATTTCTCCCGAGTTTTGACAAGAGTAAGGAGAGTTCAGAGAAATACAGGGAAGAGAAGAAAGAGGAATTCAGGAGGTAAGACTGGACTAAAATCTCTCTGAGAAGGAATACCCGCCTTAAATGTGAAAATGTTGAGAAACAACTGTTGGTTCACAGCATTACGTACAGGGGCTTACTGGACTCAGAACATGGGGAGGCAGAAATGCAAGGACAATGGTTCTGAGAAACTAACCTTTGGCAACTGTGAAGTGAAGGCAATACAAAGTAAGATGGAGGAATTAAGGGCCCCATAACACAAAGAAATGCAAAAGTAAACAACACACACGACTCCTCTCTTGAACCTCCCTGTCCTCATGAAAAACCCACCATTAAAGAAAATGCACTTCACTCAACTGACAGAGGAGAGCATTGGTGAACTTGAACTCTTGTGAAGCACCCCCATCACCAGCCTTGGAAACTGAAAGTGATAATCAAGCACATCAGCTGGTGAAAAATCTTTCCCAAATTTCGAGCATGCCACAGCAGAAAAATGCACTTCACACTGAATTAAAAAAATCTCAAAAAGACATTTGGGAATATATCTATCATAAATTCAAAAATATGAAATGTAAATGGCGAAGACATGGGAAGAAATGAAATGGTCATTGACTGAATTCGTGATTGAAATAAAAAAGTAAAATTATATAAGAAATAAAGTCAAAATTATAAAGTGCTCGGGGGGGAAGAGATTTGAATGTGAGTTTAACATGGGCATTAAAGGAAAACAATAAAATAATCAAGAAAGTAGATGCAGAGAGAGTGGAAAAATTCAGAAGACAGTCAAAGAACATCCAACTTATGTAAAATGGAAGTCCATGGGGAAGAAATCACAAAATAACAGAATGGAGTCAACATCTGAAATTACAACCCACTTTGGAATTAAAAAAGCTAACAAGCAAACAAAACTCTATATAGGAAACTTGAGCAAAAGGAGAAATACAAAAAATAAAGTACAAAGCTTTTTTTAAAAAAATAACAGTAATAATAAAAAAAAATACCACACCTTAAAATCTGGAATTTAAGGGTCACGTCTAAACAGTGACCAGAAGAAAATTTATAGCAAAACTCTTTCAATAAAAGCAAAAAAAGTCAATAAATGCATTAAATTCTAAACTCAAAAAGTTAGAAAAAAGACCAGTGAATTAAAACAAACAAAAAAGCTTAAGGAAGGAATTCATAAAGAGAACCAGAAATCAATGTGTTAGGAAAGAGAAAAACAATATAATTACTAAATCAATTATAGAATAAAATAAAATCAACATGAACTCACCATTTAATGAAGAAAAAAGGGAAAAAACACAAATGTAAAAATAAAAAATTTTAAGAGAGTATAATAAAATTTGTTTTAATGAAATAAAAACCAGAAGAGACTACTCTGCAGAGTTCTAGGTAAATTAACGTGAAAATCTTGATGAAATGGAGAAAATTAAAGAAAAAAGAGAATGAAAACCCCACAGAAAGATGGGCAAAAAAAAAAAAAAAAAATGGAGGCCAAAAAATGATAAGCAGAAAAAAAAACAGACAACATCAACAAAAGGAATCAATATAAAATAGCTCAAGTATATTAAAATAATTGCATGGTTCTGGCTCAAATAATTCCCATTTTATATGGCTATGGAAAGTGGAGCCCACTGAGAGCAATAATTTGCTTAATTTCATACAACCACTACAAGTAGACAGATTTCAGTGACTAGCTGGCTCTATTTTTTTTTTTTTAATATACCCCTCTGACTTCATCAGTACTTCACTTAGCCTCAACATGCTTCAGTTTCTTCACCTTAAAATTTATAGAACCGAACTAAACAACATCTAGATACTGTTAACATTATAATATTCCGGATGCATGTCAAAGACTGAACCTCAGCCTTCTGATGGCAGCATCTGTCGCCACTGGACGAAAAGATCATCTGTTCTGTTGAAGTCCTGCCAAACCAGGGCGAGTTCCTATAGCTCGGGAAATAATTCAGTGACGTTCATTCTCTCGTGCCCTTTTCACAATTTGTGGTCTTCAAACTACAAACGACTAAGTTCTTTCTCAAGAAAACTCTCCCTAAGGAGACAGGGTTCATGAGCTAAAACCCTGATCTATGCAATTCAGGGGGTCTGTTCTGTGGTGTCTCCTGCGAAGTCCCACGACATCCATATTTCTACACACCAGGAGAATCACTTTCAGACTGGGCCCGCCTGGGTGGAGCGACTTTTCAGGGAATAAAACCAGATTACCCCATCGTGCAGCAGGAAGAAGAGAGAAAATACCAGGAAAGGATCAGGCAGCTCGAAAAGGAACTCTGAGATCCTAAAGCATAAACACAGCATCTCTCAAACCCAGAAATGTCATTTCAGGACATAAGCTGGAGTTGGGCTTGTCCCTGTGGCACCATGAAGGCACCTTAGAGATTAACTGAACATTCTGTGTCCAGAGCAGAGCGAACATTTTGAGAGAGGGAATAACAATTGTTATGCAATTAATTCCAAGAGCATTAGATGCCTCATTGATTGGTGCGGAACACAGAGAAAATACCCTGCAGATGGTGGGGGATTCAGGAAAAGGGAAATCCTATTCAAGTCAGAACAGATAACCGCGCAGCAGACCTCACCGACTTATATTTCACCAGTTACTTAGTAAAGAAGAATGTGGTATTAGAATTAGAATCTCTGCCGGCAGTGTGGAATTGTGCTTGTGTGCTCAGTATAACAGAAACACAGGCTTGTGTTGTTACATTATTGGAGGAGGCTAAGATCTGTAGCACACAACTCCAGGTCACTGAGATGAACCTGACAGAAGTAAACTGATCATTTGTATCTCTTTCTAGGGTAACTGGTGAGGTGCTTTGATCATACTATCCCTCGGGGACTCAATCTCTTTTATTCTGTAATGTGGTGCGAAAGCCTGAATATTGGCGTCCTCCCAAAATTCACAAAAAGAAGCCTAACCCAATGTGATGGTATTTGGAGGTGGGGGTCTTTGGGACGCGATTAGACTGTGAGTGTGGAGCCCTCGGGAATGGGATTAGTGTCCTTATAAAAGAGACCCCAGAACTCCCTCGTCCCTTCCACCATGGAAAGACACAGTGAGAAGACTGTGAGCCGGGAAGTAGGCCCTCACCAGACATCAAATCTGCTGGAGCCTTGATCTTGGGCTTCCAGATCCAGAACTCTGAGAAATAAGTCTGTGCTGTTTATAAACCACCCAGTCTATGGCCCAAAGGGACGAAGACATATGGCCTCATCAGAATTGCCCTCCAGTGTCACTGCGGAAGGAGAACAGGCTGCGAAGGGTCACATGGGGGTTTATGGCTGGATCTGGATGTGACACTAGTCGTTCACACCCACTTTCTCTTGTCTAGAGCACAGTCACATGACCTCAACTCACCATATGGAGACTGGGATGCAGTCTAGCCACATGCCAGCCCAGGAGAAAAAGAAAATGGATTTGGAAAACACAGGGCACTGTTGATGCTGCAGACCTGTTTTTTTGTTTTTTTTTTTTTGCTATTTCTGCATAAAATTCCACGTTGAAAGAGCTTCTTTATGGACTATTATTGGCGACTTCCTGAATAGGGTGGGAGCACCCTGGCTTCTGCTCTTAAGATTCTGATCCCTAGAATGGTCAGTGCGAGCACTGTCTCCTCTGTCCAGCTCCTCTCTGGCCAGGTGTGCTGCCCTTGACTTTAACTCCCCACACCTGATAAATGTTTCATCAGTGTTTCTTGGAGAGCTCGGCTGGGGCAGGAAATCACCGGATCTCAGTGGAGGTTCATTCTGCAAGGGGTGGCTTTCTTTTCCCACACTCAGAATGCAAGCCAGCTGCCACCCTGTGGACTTTCCGACATAGGTCCCAAAGCAGAGGGTCTGTGGCCAGACGGGTGACCTGTGAGGCGGGGGGTTGCACAAGCATCTGACTTTCAGATAAGATCCCTAAGAGTCAATAAGCACCCCCCCTTTTTTTTTTTTTAAGAAAAGAAACTGCTGAGCAAGCAGCTCTCTTCCATCCGGCCTGAAACGTGCTGTCTTCAAATCAATGCCCCGCTCTCAGTCAATAGTGACCACGACCCTCCCTGTGACCTCATCGTCCACTTCCAGCCGGGGGGCTTTCTCCGTATTAATTTCAACCATTTAGGGAGAGTGCTGGATGTGAAATCCACGGGGCAAGCCCCACCCCTAATCCTGGAAAAACAGCCCTGCCCTAATTTTTTTTGGACCTGTAAGTGAGCCCAGAATACCACTGTCCTCATCACCTCCCCCGGGGTCAGAGGAATGAACGCCTTGTTTATTTTTTCAAAGCACCTTCTTGACACACATGGTCTGCTTTTGAGCATCTCTGAGCTCTGTCTGAAATGTTCACGGCACCATCTTTTTTGTCTGTTTTGCTTTTATCGGAGATGACTTACAATGTTGTATTTGTTCCGAGTGTACAGCAAAGTGATCAGTTATACATACATACACGTATCTATTCCTTTTGGGATTCTTCCCCCATATAGGCTATCCCAGAGGACTGAATAGACTTCCCTGCGCTATACAGCAGGTCCTTGTTACTTGTTGACTTTGTATACAGTAATATGTATATGCACAGTTACCATCTTTAAAAGGACTACACTGCTTTTCTCTTGTTTTGCCTTGCACCTGTTCTATGTCATGAAAATATTTCTTTCACTTGCTCTTTCACTTGTGATGAAAATGTTGGTGGGGATTAAGTCCAAAGTCAGGAGAAAGATGCTGGCCGGAACAATGGGAAATCCCATCATCATGGAGAAAATGGCAGGGACCTTTGTGAGATGGGAGGGATTAGAGTTGGTGATGAAGAGACCTTAGAACCAAGAAGCCCTGGCTCCTCTCTGGGCCCATACCTGACAGCTTCCCACTCTGACACAGGTCTCCCCATTGGTGAGGAGTCCCCTGGGTCAGAGGGATGACCACCTGGACTCTGAACCCTATACCTTTGGGATTTCCTGGGATCAGAATACACACACACACACACACACACACACACACACATATACTTTTTTTTTTTTTTCCAAAATAGACAGGCTCACTCCGGACCCCCCATATGGACTTCTTTCCTAGGTAGGTCCTGCCCAGGGCAGGCTGCGTCACTTAGGTGTATTTCCCCATGGCCAACCAAGAGCGTGTGGGTCAAGGAGAAGCCATTGGGGTGGGGGGGACAGGGAAGTGGCGATGAAGAGGGTGGGGCGCAGGCAAGCAGCGATGGAGCTTGTAAGCCACGGCTGGGAGGTCACACACATGCTTTCAAAGTCCCTCAATCCCAGTGCCTTTTGCCGATGGTGAGAGGAAGGCAGTAGCAGCCCTGGTTTTAGAGTCTAACACACTTTGCGTTGTATTCCAACTCTGCCACTTTACTAGCTGTGTATCCTAAAACCAGCTGTCATCATACTGTTGTTTCCTGCATAAGCTTTGTAGTCTCACCTGGAAAACAGTGATCGTAGCAATAGGATTTAGAACGTATTACACTGGACAGTGGCCAAGAAATACTCATTTGGGGCATAGAACATAATGGGCAATTGTGATTTTAAGATTTTAAGATTGGAAACGCACAAAACATGGCACATTTAGTGGAAAAGTCATCCATACATTTGGAAGGTAGCTGCTTAAGGGATAAGAAGAAATACTATTGAGTGTGCCTTGGTGACATCAGGATGGGAGCTGTTACACAGACAGAAGTGGTTCTTAGTGCCAGCTGTCTGGCTTAGATTCTTGCTAAAGCTCGGTGCCTTTTTGCTCAACCTAGGAACACTGCCCCCCACCCCCACCCCCGATCCATCACCTCATTCCCTCTAACTCTACATTCAGAACCATGGACTACTTGCTGGACAGAAAGGGCTTGAGGAGTCAGATGGCTCATGGTCCACCATCCATGGTGTTTAGGATTATTGTTTTGTTCTGCATCCACTCTTAGGTGGGCTAGCAAGGTAGCGGGAGACTTGCCTCATTTTTCTCCTTCACCATTTTTTCTCAAGAACCGACCAGGTCCAGTAGAGCCTTTGGCTCCGGAGTGAAATATAACGCCAGACTTCATAACGCATAGTTTTGGGGAAGGGGGAAACCATGATCGCGTTGTAAAGTCAAATCTTGTATTTCATACGAGGAATATATTTTATGGGAAATGCTCATATTTACTTCACTGAGAAGTACAAAAAAAAAATATCGATGTCAATGGCAGCCCTAGTTTATCCATGAAAGAAAAATCCCCCATCTAAGCAGTTAAAAAATACTGCTTGTGCCATTTCTCAAGCAACTGCAGAAAGGCGCTAGGTGACAATAACTCGAAACCACCTTAACTTAGCTCTTGGGCAATTCCCCAAACTTCTAGCTATAGTTCTTCAAAAATGTCACATACACAATACTCAATAATTAGTATCCAATTGCTGCCACCAGTATTTACCCACTGGACAGAATGAGAATGAACAATGGGTACCACTAGTTAGATGAATGATTTATCAGACTGATTCCTCATCTTGGAAATTGTAAGGAAAAAAAAGAGAGAAAATTATGAACACGGAAGACATAAAGTAAAGAACTGTAGAACCTAGCTACTAATTGCATCCATTAGACCATGTTTGGATTTCAGTTCAAGTGAACTAACTTTAAAAAGATGTGCGATAACATGGGAAAATGTGACCCCCGACTGGGTCAGTGTTAACGTTGTAGGGTTAGGGGACAGTCTGTCTGGAAAAGGGATCTGCCCTTTTGGAGATATATCCTGAAACATCTGTGGATGACACATATGATGTCTGGCTTCAGCTTCAAAACGATCCAGGAATGTGAGGAAACAAGGAGAACAGATATGAAACACAATTAGAGTCACGGTCACGCGCTGATAATTACTGAAGGACACGAAGGCTCACTTTACGCTTCTCCACCATTCTCTGCATTGATGCTCGTTCGTTGTTTTCTATAATAAAACACTGAAAGAGGGTCCTGAGATAAAACTAATATTTGAATTTACTTAACAAAAACGATTAGAGAGACGGAACGGTTACCATCGATAGTTTGATTTTTGAAATTCAATTCTTAGGAAACCATCAGTGTGTTACTTGCCCTTGTGAATTCAAAACATGTTTTGTTTTTTTTTTTTTCAACAACGCATCCTACTTTCAATCTATTTGTTATTCCACTTATGCTGAAACGATGAGATGTATCCGACATGTTAGGAGTTCACACGTGGAGTATAAATGTTTATTTCTATGAGTTTTAAACTGATATCTGCGCTGCTGCCCGCCCCCAGCTAGCACCACCTGCGCTGAAATTGGAATTTTGGAAAGCTCAGCCGAAGCCATTTCCATATGGATGGAAGTCAGCTTTGGGCAGTACTGATGCCTCCCAGGAATACTCTTAGTGCAAAAAGTGAAAATGAAACAGGAAGGCTCCACTACAAGGTGCAAAATACAAACCTCCCCTTGTGTTTTCTCCTCGTATTCAACTTGCTGGTTAAAAATTTATCAAATCTACCAGTTATGAATATCAAGCACTATCAGCATGCATGAGATTAAAACATCAAGGTCTACAGATTTAAGAAATTGTCAGGGCAAAAAAAACTGGATTTTTTTTTTTAAAAAACTGAATAACTTGTGAAATTTCCATTACTCTGTCCTCCCCCCGCCCCCTGCCCCACTCTGATAGGAATTGCAAACAGACCTTCAAGGTCTAAAGTTGCCTCAGGGAAATGAATCACAAAATGGAATATAGAAGGCTTCCTAATAAAATCATTAAAAAATAAGTTGAGTGTACGTGTAGCTGAGAACCGATCCCTGGCGCTTTTTGTTTTTTTGTTTGTCCTCTGTCCCCGTTCACCTCCCACCAGTTTGCCTTCTCAGGGACAGGTACATACTGTTAACCTAAACACCGTCTGCTCGATGCCAACATTATATACACAGAGTGGAGAGACTACCAGGTCCGACTGTATAGCCCAGGGAGCTATTCAATATCCTATAATAAACCATAATGGAAAAGGATATTAAAAAAACGTGTGTGTGTCTGTGTGTGTAACCGAGTCACTCTGATTACAGCAGAAATTAATACAACATTGTAAATCAACTATACTTCAACACATTTTCTTTAAATAAACACTCTCTGCTAGATATAGGAAGAAAAGAAAGTAACCTGTTCATGTACTTACACACCAATCAATTACTGTCCGTTTTTAAAGCAAGGCCAGTCGTTTGTGTTAGGATTTCCTCTTTTCTTGGCAATTATTTACCTTCAGTCCTAGGTCATATTATAATTTTCTGAGGGTCAGGATATAAGGAAATATCTGGCATGTAGGAGAGTGTCCGCTTACTCTTAAGTCTGGCATTCTACTAATTGAAGGATAACATACATAACACAGAACCCCTACCCTCAGGTAGCTTTCAGATTAATGTGTCACCCATGAAAGAGACATATTCGCTTCTTCACTTGAATTATAATTGTATAAGAATCACCAAAAAAAAAAAAAATCCATGTTAACCTCAGGGGTAATTCAGGAACTGTACAAAGACAGGTGTACATTTCTCCTCAAAAATTAATATTTGCTGAAACTAAAATGGGCCATATGCTTTGCCCATTCCACAAGGACAAAAATCCAGTGCCAGCCCCTTCTGGTCCCAGGTGGTAACCTGTTACAGTATCAAATTTTACTTCTAATTGGATTGCGTCCGTGCAGAAAGGTTGAGCACCCTAGTACGGCACAGTCACCAAAGACATGCACAGCTTTATAACGATGTTGCCCTTGTAATTATCCAGGTATGTAGAAGTGGCATACTGACTTGTCATGGGTAAAGAAAACCCTGCCCACCCAGGCGCGCTGCGGAGTCTCCAAAATCACCCAGGGAACAGCATAAACCTTGGATGGGATCTCAAGCTCTGCGATCCTAGTGGATCTTCTACGCACTTCATTTATTTATCTATTTTTATTTTTCAGGCGGTGTCCGCAGCAGGCGGAGGGCCCTGAGCCAACCACAACAGGAAGCAGAGCCCAGCAGTGACCACCCTGAATACTTAACCCTCTGAGCCACCGGGGAACTCCACAATTGTACGCATTTTAAATTTCATTCTGTCGCTCCTCCTTGGCGCGTTCCTTCCTAGCCTTTTGGTGCCCCCTCTCTGTTGCCTTCCTTCTTAACATTTAAAAAACTCACGCTCCGGGCAAGTCAAGTGTTGATTTCTTCTTCATAACCCAGGAAAGAAATTTGTGGCTGTGATCAAACTGGGAATCAATAAGCCTGTGAACACGATCCCTGGCTAGACATTTCTCTGTCACTCGCAGGAGACCTGGGAAAGAAATGTTCACTGCCATTGAACAGCCAAGCAAAGGCTGTGGAGGCCTTGCAAATCACTTTCCACCATAAGGGATTTTTCATAAAACACAAGGATTTTGTCGCAGAGGCTGACCGTGGTTTAGGCATTGGTTTCCATGGCTTCTTCCTCCCCTCACTGCTCCTTGTTTTGGGGTTCACAGCCTTGAAAGTCACTGAATGGATATTTTTCGGTGCTGACTGCAGAAAACCCAAGAGGCCCCAAATTCACATCCTCTGAAATGACTGGGACCAAGCGTGGGAGAGCGTTGCCCAGGATACAGAGATAACTGTCACCATCCTCCAACCTCCCCTTTTGAGGTCACTTCCAGCAGATGGCTTAACGTAATTGAGTCTATGATACAACTGATCTCATTGTATTTGTCTGATTAGTTTTTAATCCCACCACTCTCTTTCTCTTAGGCAAAATAAGATGTTAAAATCCTCTCTTTACACCTTCCTAATCCCGACCTGATGGGTATTAACAATTTGATGTGAATCTTTATAGACTTTTTTTCTACACATTTAAGTATATCGCATATACATGTACAAAATCATAAAGATACAGAGTAATACTTTTTGTCAGATATGAGATCAGACCATGTACAGCTATGTTTTCCAGTGGGGTAATCACTACTCAATGGTTATTTAATTTTATATCAATTAAAATCAAATCACTGTTATTAATGGGTCTACAAATAACGAATGCTGCAGAGGGTGTGGAGAAAAGGGAACCCTCCTACACTGTTGGGGGGATTGTAAATTGGTACAATCACTCTGGAAACCAGTATGGAGGTTCCTCAGAAAACTAAATATAGAACTACCATATGATCTAGCAGTCCCACTCTTGGGCCTATATCCAGACAAAATTTTCATTGAAAAAGATACATGCACCCCTATGTTCACTGCAGCCCTATTCACAACAGCCAAGACATGGAAACAACCTAAATGTCCACTGACAGATGAATGGATTAAGAAATGAGGTACAGATACACAATGGAATGCTATTCAGCCATAAAAAAGAATGAAATAATGCCTTTTGCAGCCACATGGATGCGACTAGAGGTTCTCATACTAAGTGAAGTAAGTCAGAAAGAGAAAGACAAATACCATATGATATCACTTACACATGGTATCTAAAATACGGCACAGGAGTTCCTGTGGTGGCTCAGCAGAAACGAATCTGACTAGCACCCATGAGGATACAGGTTGGATCCCTGGCCTCACTCAGTGGCTTAAGGATCTGGTGTTGCCATGAGCTGTGGTGTAGGCCACAGATGCGGCTGGGATCCCATGCTGCTGTGACTGTGGTGTAGGCTGGCGGCTGCAGCTCCGATTCGACCCCTAGACTAGGAACCTCCATAGGGCATGGGTGTGACCCTAAGAAGACGAAAAAGAAAATATATGGCACAGATGAACCTATCTACAAAATGGAAACAGACTCACAGACATGGAGAACAGACTTGTGGTTGCCAAGGGGCGGGGGGAGGGAGTGGGATGGACGGGGAGTTTGGGGTTGGCAGATGCCAACTATTCCATTTAGAATGGATAAGCAATGAGGTCCTGCTGTGCAGCACAGGGAACTGTGTCCCGTCTCTTGGGTTAGACCATGATGGGGATGATATGAACAAGAATGTGATATGAACAAGAATACACACACACACACACACACATATATATATATTACTGCCTCACTTTGCTGTACAGCGGCAGTTGGCACAACACTGAAATCAACTATGCTTTAATAGAAGATTGCAACTATCAAATCAAATCAAACATTCAGTTGCTCAGTTTCACTAACCACATTTAACATGCTCAGCCATTACGCCTTAGCCCCTGTGGGAGAGCACAGACAGATACTGAGCATTTCCATCACTGCAGAGAGCTCTAGTGAACAGTAGCTGGTGTGGTGTATTCCTAATCATCAATAAATTGGAGTTTTGTTCTCTCCCCTTAAAAATAACTCTGGAATCACTTAAGGCATAGAGAAGGAAGACTCAGAATCCACAAGCTGGTGGCAGAGATGAAAACTGGATTGCAGATACTTAATTTCATTCAAGAGCCTCTCTGTGCAGGTCCTTGTTGTATGGTTGTGATCTCTATGGCAGAACGCTGGTGTTCAATTTGTCATGCTCCTGGATCTGTCAGGTCTGAAGTGTCTCATCGTAATGACTACATTCCGATACTTTCCTGGTAGGACAGCATTTTGGTTGGGAAGAGATGCATCAAAGGTGTTCAAAAATAATCCCTCGAATGCTTCCTCTCAAATTTAGGCCAAAAAAAAAGACCAATCTGCATCACAGAGACTATGGAATTTTTCAGCTGTCTCCCCCGCATGCCCATTGTTTGTTCCGATAACTTGATATTTTGCCAAAAGCTCAGTCCTGGGTGGTTTAAGGCTAGGAAATTAACAAGGAAACCGAAAGCCAAATGAACATTTACAGGTAGAAGCAGCAACGTGTGATTATCTGGTCTCGAGGGGCTAATTACAGATTCGGCTGAAATTGGGAGGATCCTGCGAGGACACATGTGCACCCGTGCACACACACACACACACAAGCACACAGACGTGCACGCACGCACACGCACGTGCAAAGCTCTTCGCCGGTGCCCGCTTCCGAAGAAGCGGAAAGCTGCAAAGCAGCATAAATAAATCATCTGGAGGGCTCCCTGGATGAGAACAATCGATCGCTCCCCATCCTGGGGTCAGGCTCTGTGTACCTGCAGCCTGCGCTCACCCACAGTTGTGTATAAAATATGATACTGAAGACAGCTTCCTACCAGCCTGCGTCTACCTGAGAGGCTCGGCATCCATCAATCATTCATTTTCCTTTGCCTGCACCAGCACCACCCCCGGGCTGCAGACTTTGAGAAGTTAATAGGACTGAAAGGTAGACGGGCCCTCAGGAAACTCAAAGTCCCTGTCCTCAAAATCGTCGGCACCTAAAGGTTTTTCTAGAGCATACTGAGCAGGAACTAATGGACCAGATCTAATGGCTGAAGGGACTCAATTTAAATTATTTTGATGATCCTATATGGACAGCATACGCACGGCTCCGCGTGGAATTAACCTCTTCTGACACTTTCAAAGCTCACCAAAGTTCTGGGAGGGAGGAGAGGGGAGAGAAGTGACAGGGGTGTGTCCTCTGCTGCACCAGGGTCTCTCAGCCCTGGCACCGTGGGTAAGCCTTGGTTATGGGGTGCTGCTCTGTGCCCTGTAGGCTGCTTAGTAGCGTCCCTGGCCTCTGCCCGTTAGGGGTCTCCTTCCCCAACTGTGACAAGCAAAAATGTCGCCAGAGGAATTCCTGTTGTGGCTCAGCAGTAACAAACCCAGCTAGTATCCATGAGGACTTGGGTTCGATCCCTGGCCCTGCTCAGTGGGTTAAGGATCCGGCGTTGCTATGGCTACGGTGTGGGCCGGCAGCTGCAGCTCTCATTCAGCCCCTAGCCTGGGAACTTCCATATGCCCTGGATACGACCACCCCCCCTACACACCAAAAAAAAAAAAAAAAAAGTCAACGGACACATTACCCAATGTTGGGGAAGGGGGAGACAAAATTGTTCCCAATTGGGAACCGCTGACTGACACACAGAAAGTCTTATGCATTTTGGGCAGAGCCTGTGTCGTATCTAAGAAGCCAGTAAGTCAGACTTAAGCAGAGGGGTGTTAGTTTTCTCCGGCTGCCATAACAAAGTGCCACAGACTGGGTGGCTTAAACAACAGAAATGTATCCCAGAGGCCAAAAGTCTGAGACCAAAGTGCCAGCGGAGTTGGTGTGCCCAGAGTTCTCACTACTTGGCGTGCAGAAGGCCGTCTTCTCTCTGTGGCTTCCCTCTGGGTCAGGCTATACCCTAATCTCCTCTTTCTAGAAGGACACCCACCATATAAGCTTAGCAAGCACCCTGATGACCTCATTTGAACTTAATTACCTCTTTTTAAAAAACTGATTATCAAATGTCGCACACTAAAGTACCCGGAGCTTGGGCTTCAGCATAGGAATCGGAGCGGGGGAGACAATTCAGCCCACGACAAGAGGCAAGTCCCAGAAGCAACTCTGGCATTTTTCCGTATCGCTAATAATTTTGCTGCATTATCTGTTGTCCATTCGGCCCTATTTTCTAGAATCAGGTTCTCTCCGATGCTCAATTTCTTCCTGTAAAAGAAACAGTAACTTCCTTGACCAAGGAGACAAGGAGAATGCCTTGATCAGCTGCAGAGCTCCATCTCCTCCTCTTGCTCGTTGGCATCTCCCCCTCAGGCCGAGAGTGAACTTCCTGTACCTTGCCCTCCTCCCAGCAAGGCTGGGGGCAGGGCCCGACAGTAAGTACTAGAAGCTCTGAGAGCCAGCCTGCTACTCAGCTCTGCCTCTGCGGCATAAAATCAGCCATAACCTGGAGTGAATGGGTGCAGCTGTGCTCCAGGAAGACTTTATTGCAGAAAGAGGCGGGATGGGCCAAGTTTGTCGACCTCTGCCTTAGAATGGTATATACATGACTGGGTTTGTATAATTGCAATTGATCCTGGACTCAGTGAAATTTAAGTAAAATCGGGGCCATCTGGAGAATGGAGGATCACACTCCTATTAAGAAAAGCCCAGGAGCTTCCCCCCTGTTATCTTCATCCATAAGCACGAATGGATGTACACAAGAAAATGTACAAGAACAACCATTTCAAAGGGCGTTTAAGCAAAATTTCGGTTCCTTGTTTCCTTTTTCTTTTTACTGACCATGTTGCCTCTGGCTCTGGTTTCTAATTTCTTTTCCTCATTAAAAGTCCTGTCACCCTTCCCAAGAATAAAGTTGTTCCTTTAAAAATACCCATCTCATAAAAGCCCTGTGCCTGGCAGGCATAAGATAAATAAGAACGGTTCATGAAATCCCCCTCCAAATAACCGACTTATGAGAAATAAACCTGAGCTTTGATTTCAAATCGCTCCAAACAAATCATCTTCAAACCGGAGGTGAGTGTCCTCCGAGTGTGTTTTGCAGCATCAACCTTGGGCAAACACTCTTCCTACCTAGAGTGTATTTAAAACACACCTCATCAGCGTTCTCATTGTGGCTCAGCGGGTTACAAATCTGACTAGTATCCATGAGGATGTGGGTTCAATCCCTGGGCTCTCTCAGTGGGTTAAGATCTGGCATTGCCGTGAGCTGCTTGTAGGTTGCACATGCTGCTCAGATCTGGCGTTGCTGTGGCTGTGACATACGCTGGCAGCTGCAGCACCAATGGAACTCCTAGCCTGGGAACTTCCATACGCCACAAGTATGGCCCTAAAAAGCAATAAACATAAAACACCCCTCATCCCTCTGTTCTATCTGTGCGCAAATCAGCAGCAAAGATCAGGCCACAAGATCATGCCCTGTCTCTGCAGGGGACATCAGCAGAGACGGATATGGAATACCACCTGTGACTGCAAGTCAGAACCAACCATCGCAAACGGGGGACATCAGGGAGAGGTCTGGCTCCTGCAGAAGGATGCGCTGTAGTGCTGTTACCCACAGGCAAAGATGTTCAGCAACAGCCCCAACCTATTTTATTCATTTATTTTTTTCAGTCGCATTCATGGCATGTGGAAGTTCCCCGGCCAGGGATCGAACCCACACCCCAGCAGTGACAACACTGGATCCTTAATCTGCTGTGCCACCAGGGAACTCTGCCATGTATATGGACAGGGGGATGCGTAAACTGTTTAGAGACATACGTGAATACTACAGAATGCTAGGATATTGCCAAAAAGTGTCGTAGATGGATGTGCACAACATAGAAAATATTCATGATACACAGTTAAGTGGAAAAAAAAAAACATAAAATTACATATATATGTATGCATACAAATAAAATATATTATTTGTAAATAAACAAAATATAATGTTACATCTATATGTACATAAACAAATTTAATATGTACGTGTATAAACAAATAAAATAAAATATTATATATATGCATATCTCTCTATATACATATACCTCCCATGTATGTAAGGAGGGCATATTTGAACAAAATTGTATATATGTTTGTCTGTTTATTCAATAAATACATACAAATATATTTATTCATCTTCTTCGTTCAGATTATACCCACTATCTCTAAATATTTTTGTCGATGTATAGAAAATCAGTACTCTTGCCAGCAGTTTCCTCTGGGAAGTACATGAAAAGGTTTGCGTGGGCTGGGGCGGGGGCCACCTCTCTCTACTCTATGTCCTGTTATGGCTGATCTTCTTGGAACAATGAAACGATTGTATTTTAAAGGAAAGAAAAGGAAAGAAAATTAAACTGTCCACCTGAGGAGAAGAAACTTTTGAAATGATTTTACATAATATTCTTTTTCTTTATTTTGTCTTCCTGTCTCTTTCTAGGGCCGCACCCATGGCATATGGAGGTTCCCAGGCTAGGGGTCTAACAGGAGCTGTAGCCGCCAGCCTACACCACAGCCACAGCAACGCGGGATCCGCGCCACGTCTGCGACCTACACCACAGCTCACGGCAACGCCGGCTCCTTAGCCCACTGAGCAAGGCCAGGTATCGAACCAGCAACCTCATGGTTCCTAGTCGGATTCCTTAACCACTGAGCCACGACGGGAACTCCTCTTTATTGTTTTAAAAATTACAAGTGCTTACTGTTTTTTACAAAAATGACAGACTGAAGCCATCGTTTTCTCTGTCTACCCTCCCACTCAGGAGGACCCCGGGGGGTATCCGCTGCCAACAGTCCAGTTCGTATCTGAAGGGCCTGCTTCTCATTAAACCAGGACACTTCTCTCATTGCAGAAACACTGTAGAAAGTTCTACTGGATTAGAACAGTTTATCCCACCCTCACAAAACAAACAAACAGACAAGGACATCTGACTGGGCGAGGTAGTACCAAGCAAACTTTGAAAAGTCCCACTAGCTGTGGAGGCTATAACAGTTATGGTGAAAACAGAACAAAAAAATGCTCAAGTGGGAGAAGTTATGCTTTTCTCTGAATACTAAAAGAAAAAACAAATTAATAAAGGAAGAATTATTTCTTCTCCATCAGAAAGAGAGAAAGAGCATAGGTAAAAGCAGAGGCAATGAAGGGACAACTAAATCAAATGTTAGTTGCACTGAAATGCTTCTATTTCTTTTTTATCCCCCATCTGAAAATTTGCAATGATGAGGGAGAGTTGCATACAGACTCTGACAGGTAGTAGCTGCTCTGTATTTTATCTCCCATGGTTGACAGAATGAATGCAGCTGTGCGCAGAGTGGAGTTGAGGTACAAGTGATGTTTGCATCAAAATGCAAGCTCTTGGTGTATAGAAGCCTGACTGCTCTAGGCTCTGCTGTTCCTCCAACATCCTTGCACCACGGGCTTAATGCAGAGTTTCAGGGTCTTTCTATGAGCCCAGAACATGCTCCTTAGACTCCTTCTCATGTTCTAGGTATCTGTTTAAACTTCATATCACCTGAAAACCTTTTCTTTTCTTTTTTAAGGGCCTCACCTGCAGTACATGGAAGTTTCCTGGCTAGGGGTCGAATCGGAGCTGCAGCTGCTGGCCTAACAGCCACAGCCACGTGGGATCCAAGACACGTCCGTGACCTCTGCCACAGCTTGTGGCAACGCCAGATCCTGAAATCACTGAGTGAGGCCAGAGGTGGAACCCATGGACACTAGTCAGGTTCTTAACGCACTGAGCCATAATGGGAGATCCCTGAAAACTTTTTTATGATCACTTTAGCCAACACACACGGTATTACTCTCCATCACAATATCCTATCTATTTATTCATACTATTTTCATTCTCTGTTTTATGTACTCTTTTTGTTTCTGCTGTATCCAAGCAGAATGAAAGTTCCAGGGTGCGCGTTGGGTGGGGGGAACTATCTGCCTTATTCCCTGTGCCTGCTCCAGAGCTGAATGGACATTCCATCAGTATTTGTGGGATGAATGAACGAGTGAATGGACAGGGAAAGACTCCAAGCGAAGACAATGAGATTATGCTCAACAAGCTCACCTGTCAGTAACAGAACTAAGAAATGGGCCACCCGGTGTTGCCTGATGCCATTACCACTAGGAAACAGAGAATTCAGAGAGTGTTTCAGGTTTTCCCTCTAGGATGGGACATTTCCAAAAGGACTATGCTTGATCATTGGTGCATAGCCAGGACAAAAAAGATGAACTCAAGCGCTCTTGTGTCTTGCTGTATATGTACTCTAGCTCCTGCTGTAAAAATATGATGAGTTAAATATGCTCAACTGGGGGCGGGGGGGAGGAAGTTCCCATCATGGCACAGCGGAAACGAATCTGACTAGGAACCATGAGGTTGTGGGTTCGATCCCTGGCCTTGCTCAGTGGGTTCAGGATCCAGCGTTGCTGTGAGCTGTGGTGTAGGTGGCAGACACAGCTTGGATCTGGCATTGCTATGGCTGTGGCGTCGGCCGGAAGCTATAGCTCTGATTAGACCCCTAGCCTGGGAACCTCCATATGCCGCAGGTGCGGCCCTAAAAAAACAAAAGACAAAAAAAAATGCTCAAGTGGGAGATTTTAGGGCAACCAGAGTTTATGTTGACCAGGGCATGCCCCCCCCCCTCTCCAGATGTGAAGGCTAGGAGGCAGGAAAATGCCCAGGTACTGTCAATCACATTATGAGCGATTCCTAAAGCCCACCATCCCTCATGGCACCCGGACAGCATGGTTCTCCTGCCACCTCCTTCTCCCGGTGGCCACTGTAAAGAAACTTACTGATTCACCTTTGTTCAGATCTCACTAATATTTGGAACCCTAGGCTGCATCCAAACATTTATCTCAGGTTCTTGAACATAGCAGACACCCAAACAGACAAATAAAAGGCGTGGATTTCAGAAGACCTTTGAAAATCATTGCCAAACACAACTTGCTGTTCCCACACATCTCAGTGTGAGACAGGTTTAAACACTTAATATTTGTTCCACCTGTCAGGTGGTTTGGGACTGAGAGAGGTAATATATCGGGCTAACACCGGAACACATCCCAGTGAAAAAGGAGATTCTGAAACAGACCTGAAACTTCGACGGGCAGCCAAACAGAAAATGAAACACATGTCTGGTGAGACACTAGAAAAGGGAAAAGGTCGTTGACCATCGTTCATTTACCAAGGAAGTTACTCCAAGCCCAGCTCATTTCCTCTGTTGCTGGAATCCTAAGCCAAGCAGGCTGTGAAAGACCCCGAAATCATATATCTGCCCCTGTGCCTGTGAAATCTCCAAGAGTAAGAGAGAAGTGTGGCGATTAGCTGAAGATCCTGTTGGATGGTTGAACGGCTGTGCCAAAGGGTGCTGATTCAATGTATCGATATCCACCTGGCGGGGGACCACCGGCGACGTGCTAGAGGTCTCTCCCCCTGACCCCATCCAGATCAATGGTTTCACCAATGACTCTGCTTCTCACTAATAAGAGCCAATTGTGATAAACCGTCTATCGATTCATTCATTTCTTCAACTAATAGTTATTGAACATTTTCCGTGGGGTATACCTTGAGCTGAGGATTTTCGGTTAACAAAGATAAATAGGACCATTTCTGCCCTAAAGAAGCTCAGTTTCAGGAGAAGAAGAAAGTGAGCTGACATTTCTCTAAGTCCTCAGACTACAGTCCTCATCGATTTTAGGGCCTTGACAAATACCTGGCGAATAAACACAACATGGTCCATCTGGCATCTATGTGCACAGAAGAATGTCTTCCCTGCCCTCTTCATTCCCTTCATTTGGACAACCCCACCTCATCCCTGAGCTGCCAATTTAGACGTGGTCTTTTTCAGAAAATCTTTATTTTTTAAAATTTTCTTTTTGGTCTTTTTAGGACCACACCCGCGGCATACGGCGCTTCCCAGGCTAGGGGTCTAATCGGAACTACAGCTGCCGGCCTACACCACCGCCACAGCAACATGGGATCCTAGCCACGTCTGCGACCTGCACCACAGCTCATGGCAATGCCAGATCCTTAACCCACCGAGCGAGGCCAGGGATCGAACCTGCGTCCTCATGGATGCTAGTCAGATTCGTTTCCACTGAGCCACGATGGGAACTCCCAGAACATCTTTTCTGGACTCACTCCCCCACATCCCTGGCAAGAAGGCGCACCCTTCTCTATATTTCCTCAGCAGCTATGACCCTGGTGATGCTTGATTTTATTTTCCAGTGGCTTCTTTACTTTCCTCCCCTCCTGAGTAGCCTATAAGCCCCTCGGGATCACGGTCTGTGTCTCATTCATTTCATATCTCTAGGATTCAACTTACTATGTGGCCAATTACAGAGACTCAAAACGTATCATTTCATATCAAGTTTAATGGAATTCTGGCACCAGGACTCACACTTGATTAGATGACTTTTACAGTTTCTTCCATCTCTAAGATGTTTTTGAGGGCATTTAAATATGAAAGCCTAGCATTTCAAACTTTGAATCAAAATGACTGTTAGAGCAGAGTTCGCAAAGAGCCCATACTGGTTAGAACCTTTCCTTTTATTCTTATTGGCAATGACTTGTAATTCCACTGTTTTGGGGTCATGATGTTCAATGAAGTATTTTTTTAACCAAAACTTAGCTTCTAATTGCATTAGTAAGGCTTTCTAAACATTTATGATCTAAAACCCAATATTAACATGTTGCCGGGAGTTCCCACTGTGGCTCAGTGGGTTAAGAACCCAACTAGTATCCATGCGGAGGTGGGTTCCGACCCTGGCCTCACTCAGTGGATTAAGGATCTGGCATTGCCATAAGGATCTGGTGTTGCCATAAGCTGCGGGGTTGGTCACAGATGCAGCTCAGATTCCGCATTCCTGGGGCGTGGGGTAGGCCAGCAGCTGCAGCTCCAATTTGACCCCTAGCTTGGGAATTTCCATGTGCCGTGGATGCGGCCCTAAAAAAATAAAAGAGGAGTTCCCATCATAGCTCCACAGAAATGAATCCGACTAGCATCCATGAGCACACGGGTTCAACCCCTGGCCTTCTTCTGTGGGTTAAGGATCTGGCATTGCTGTGAGCTGTGGTGTAGGTTGCAGACATGGGTCGGATCTGGCGTTGCTGTGGCTGTGGTGTAGGAACTTTCTGGAAACTTCCGTATACTGTGGCTGAGGCCGTAGAAAACACACAAAAGAAAAGACAAAAAAGAAAAGAAAAGAAAAAGCATAAAAACATGGTGCCAGTTCGCTGAGGACAAAAGTCCAGTATTTCCACTGGAAATCAGGATTCCACACAACAGTAAAAGTATGACCCATTGTTTGCTACCAGGTTCTTTGTAAATGGTTCTTTTGATATCACTTTACCTACTTCTCATGACAACCCTATGCTATTTTATTTTTATTTATTGTTGCCCATATTGTACAGAGGGATCAGAAAGCCGAGTTACTTTTCCAAGGTAAGTCAAAGAGCAGGAGATAGAGCTAGATTTGAACTTCAGGCTCCAAAGCCCTCATTTTAGCTTCTAGATTAGGTTGCATCTTAGCACCTGTAGCATTGTAGAGCCCAAGGGAAGATGGCGGAGGGAGCGGGCTGTGGCTGGAAAAAATTCACAGATGAATGACCCTCAGTCTAGAGGTGGGGTGAGGTGGGATGGGAGAAGGGAGGAAGGTGTCCACTTACAAGAGAGAAGCAGCTGCTCTGAGGATTAGCATATGGATAGTATAACAGCAGGAAAAAAAAAGAAGAAAACTATTACCTTAAGGATATATGAAAAGAGTAAACACGGTTTAGCGTAAGAGATGCACGTGCTAAATCAAAGCCTGCTATAGAACTATTCACAATAGCCAAGACGTGGAAACAACCTAACTGTCCATCAACAAATGATTGGATCTGGAAGATGTGGTATATATACACAATGGAATACTACTCAGCCATAAAAAAGAACCAAATAATGCCATTTGCAGCAACACGGATGGAACTAGAGACTCTCATACTAAGTGATGTAAGTCAGAAAGAGAAAGACAAATACCATATGATATCAGTTATATCTGGAATCGAACATACAGCACAAATAACCTTTCCACAGAAAAGAAACTCATGGACATGGAGAACAGACTTGTGGTTTCCAAGGGGGAGGGAGTGGGATGGACTAGGAATTTGGGGTCAATAGATGCAAACTATTGCCTTTGGAATGGATAAGCAATGAGATCCCACTGTATAGCACTGATGATGGAGCAGGATAATGTGAGAAAAAAGAATGTATACATGTATGTGTGACTGGGTCACCTTGCTGTACAGCAGACAGTTGACAGAACACTATAAACCAACTATAATGGAAAAAATAAAAATCATTATTAAAAAAGCCTGCTATAGAATATTTTCTTAAGCCTACAAAAATGATCTTTTCAGACAAAAATGTCTTAACCGCATATTCCAGGGTCCGTTCTCCAAATCACTTAGCTCTTGGGACTGATTAAATAGATTAATCTTCCCCCAATTAACTGGGCTTCCAATTAATTGCTCTTCTGCCTCTTTGCTTCTAAAAGAAAGTGCAAATCCACCATTTTTGATCTGATGAAAGTCATCATGATGAATTTTTTTAAGGTATTGTCAGACATGGATGTGCTGATTTTTAATAATAGCTCCCAACTGATCAATATAGAATTTAATTCGAAAGTGTGAAGCTGTAAACTTTAATGCTCTTTTGGTATTTTCTTATTAATTGGAAAGATGGCAAGTCAACTTTTAGGCAGAGAGCTAGGAAGACATATCCATTAAAATCAGATCTTGAAGGGTGGTGTCGCTTAAGGCGGCTTTGCTCCCAAGGACCACTCACCGTGGCCTTGGTCCCCAGTGGAAATCTCTGACCCTTCTCTGTGTGAGTAAGTGACTATGTTCATTTCTGCACCATGTACTAAGTCTGTGACTTGCCCTAAATGCCCCCCTTCCAGTAACTTTTGTTACCGAAAGAGAGAAAGAGAGGGTTTTGATTTATTCCAGTGCCTGACCTTATTTTGTTTTACCCAATCAATAAGGCCGTGGTTGTAGGAGGCTAACACAGAACTGTACTGAATGCTAAGTTGTCCAGGAAATTAACCCTTTCTTCTAAAGCCCTTTAGCACAACACTCGCATGGACCACCCAGCCCCAGGATGACTGTTGTTGTCATGTGTTTTTTTTTAAGGATTTGTTTTAAATACATGCATTTCCTCAGTATTAAACTATCACAGGTTATATAGTCAAGAGTCAAAAGATAGGTAACTTGTCAAAGTCTTCCATTTGGCTTAAAAAGAAAAAGATTAAAACCACCCTGAAGGCATAACTAGGGAGACAGTAAAAAGATCCACGGCCGCCAAGGGGAGGGAGGCGAGGGAAGGGAGCGAGAGACAAAGAAGCAGAACACAGGATTTTTTTTCCTTTTTTAATGGCTACTCCTGAGTCATATGGAAATTCCCAGGCCACGGACTGAATCCAAGCTGAGCTGCAACCTTCGCCTCTGCAACACTGGATCCTTTAACCTGCTGCTTCAGGCTGGGGGTGGAACTCGAGCCTCCACAGTGAGCCAAGTGGCTGCAGTCGGACTCAGCCCACAGCGGGAACTCCAGAACACAGGATTTTGAGGGCAGTGAAAATACTCTATGATGCTATAATTATGGACACATGTCATTATATATTTACGCTCACCCACAGAATATACACCAAGTATGAACTCTCTCGTAAACTATGGACTTTGGGTGATTATATATCAATTCAGGTGCCTCATTTGCAACAAATGGACCACTCTGGTGGGAGATGTTGATAATAGGGAGGCTATATGCATGTGGAGACAGGGTATGCAGGGGACCTCTATACTATCCTTTTAATTCTGCTGTGAACCTAAAACTGCAAATGCAGCTTAAAATGCAATAAAAAACCCATAAAACCTTAAAAAACTCCCTATTCCCCTTCCACCTCCCCACAACAGAAAAGTGGGGACAAACATTAGCAAGGTGCTAATGCTATTTGCTAGCCTCCAAAACCGACTGCCTTTTAAAAATATTTACAATTTGTTTTTTGCTTAAAGAAATGCAGTGTTCCTTATGGGCAATTTAGAAGATAAAGACCCAACGAGTCAAAGAAATCAGCACATCCTTTACTGCATGTGCATACATTTCTTTCTAAATAAAATGGATTCCTACCACCCCTTTTGAAAATTTTTAATGAAAAGAAGATGACACTGAGTTTGGACCCTCCTTTAGCAGTATGCTGCATGCCTTTTTCTGTGCCAAGGACGATTCTTCAGCCATATCACATTCGTGGGCTGGAAGGCTACCCATTTCAAAACCTCTGCAAAGCCTGATATAAAGTATCTTCTCAACTAATATTTATTAGTGAATGGGAATTCCAGGACAGGCTTACTCCGAACGAAATTCAATCAGCCTCTGTTTTAGGCCACTGGGTCACCTTCAGCTTCGCGCTATTATAAACACCCTTGTACTGCATACCCTCATCACTGAAGCTTTGCACGTTATTCCCGATTGTTTCCTTAGCGTAACTTCGGTCAAGGAAAGGAAATGTGCACTGAGTCTATTCAAGGCTATTACCAAAGCTGAAATGTAAGCAAAGGCCAAGTGAAAGTAAAAATAGGTGATGGATCTATATGAAATCCTGCATGTAAAGGAAAAAAGCCCTGCCACAGGGCTACTGGGACTCATACCCCAACAATGGAAATGATAACAGCAGACAGACGTCCAGAAACCAAGAGCAAAATGTGGGGTCACACACAAGGGATCGACATACCTTGAAATGAAGCAGGTTGTGCAGAGAATTAATTGGCAAGACAGAGACAGGTCATATGAAACTGCTGATTCTACCTCATTTCAACTTCGCTTCCAGGAGAACCGAATCGTGCTTCTGGTTTCCTAACAGAAAACTTCACCACCAAACAGAAGAACAATTCTCGCGATAAAGTCATCAACGGATCAGACAGAGAAGTATAGGTTCAAGATCTATTTTCCAGCTCCTTTGGAACTCTTTCCCTTCCCTTCCTTCACAGCCACCGCCTTCCAGTCCACCCAGTTTATGAGGAAAAGGCTTCTCAACTCAATAGGGTCAAACATTACCTGGAAGTTTCCTGATGTCTAAGACGATGGCCCTCCTGCCCACACCGCAAGTTTGAAAATGCCTGTAATCAGGCTCTTTGACCAGCAGTGTCAGCTTGTCATGTCCACTGTCTTCCCTTTTCAATGAAAACTGATGGGATGAATGATGGGCCTGGCTCCTGAACTCACTTTAGGATCCAGAAGGCCTTGAAGTTTGCTTGGGACGGTTTGGGGATGTTCTTCCACGTGGTCGTCTGCTGTTTTGAACGATAATGTAAATTACTCGAGTACAGTCCAGGCTGGACTCCCATGTCAATTCATCAGTGCCAAGGCCCTGCCTAACATTTTGCTACAAACTGGGTTCAACTGTAATTTGCCAGCTCTAGCACCCGTTGCTATGACAAATAGCTTCGGTCTGGTTAATCTTTTGAACATAACGGCATTCTGCTACTTTGATAAATCTGTGATGTTGTGGTTTACATATGCTCTGGGGACAATTTGTACTGGGACATTTTACACTAAATTATCTCTTAACTACACGAACAAAAGCAAGCGGAGGGCGGATGCTGATGGGAGCGCCTCCGGTCCTCGAGAATGCCAAGTCGTCTTGGATGGCAAACCCCATAGCGAGGAGTGAAGAGCACAGGCTCCAAAGGCAAACCTCCGGAGTTCCCCTCATGGCGCAGTGGAAACGAACCCAACTAGGAACCAAGAGGTTGTGGGTTCGATCCCTGGCCTCGCTCGGTGGGTTCAGGATCCCGCGTTGCCGTGAGCTGTGCTATAGGTCGCAGACCTGGCTCAGATCTGGCGTGGCTGTGGCTGTGGCTTTGGCCGGTGGCTACAGCTCCGAGTGGACCCCTAGCCTGGGAACCTCCATATGCCGCACGTGTGGCCCTCAAAAAGCAAAAACAAATAAATAAATAAAAAGGCAAACCCTGTTATTTCAAATCACGCGTTTACTGACCTGTGCCTTTTATCGAACTTTCTAAGCCCCACCCCCTCCCCCCGGTGGTGGAATGAAGAGAAGAGTTGGAACGGCCTCTCCGAAGGGAAGGTTCAGAGTGCAAATCTGTTTAAAGTACTGAGCCCAGGGCCTGGCACATTAACAAGAACCAATAACCCCAGCAGAGCGTTGCGATTTTTACCTAAGACCTCTTAAACGTGTATGTCAATACAGTCCCTTTTTTTCATGACGGCGGAGCAAGTTTAGATTGTGGAAGCCTTGTACTGTGGAGGCTAAGATAGCTGAAATTGGCAAAGGAAACCTGCTGCCCGCGGAGGCTGCCCGGGGTCCGTGGGCAGTGCCCTGAGAAGCAGGTCCATGTACACTGGCATGCAAAGCCGGGTGACGGGGTCGCAGAAGTGGGACTTACTGACCTCAGCTACCCACTGGAAACTGGCTGCAAATTGTCCCTCTTGGTGGTTAACACACAGGCTGTTTCTACTCGGGGAAAGCACGTGGGCTGCAGTCTCACAAAGTCAATTTCACCTTTTGGCAGCTCTGAAAGAATCCAGATGGCTTTAAGTACCATAGCTCTGAATAAAGGCTGTAGTTCAAAGAAGGGTTTGGAGGGGGAGAAAAAGCCCCAAGGAGTGACAGGTAGTTGTTGTTAATAAGGGGAAAGGAAAACCACAAGGAAAGAATTCTCCTGGATTGTATTTCTAGCAAAGTGATTAAAAGTTTGGGATTTTTTTTTTTTTAAGTTCTAATTTCTTACAGGGAAAAAAGCCACAGTGCTCCATGATAAAAAATTGAAACAACACGGTGCCCTGCTGACTTCGAGATAAATGAAACATCAAAACTGTGGTAAATATTTAAGGTGTCCTGACAGGTTATTTTGGCATTAAAACATCCCACTTCCTGCTTCTCTCTCTTCCGATCTCTCTCACTTCCCCCAAATCTCTCTCCCCTCTCTCCTCTCTGAGTCTTTCTGTTTCTCAGTCTCTCTCCGAATCTCTTCAAACACAACCTCAGTATAAAAACATGTTCCCTAAATATCCAGTGTTATGCAACCAATGAAAAAAGGTAATTGAGGCCAATTTGTAGAAGGAAATTGTCTGTGGGAATTAACGCTGGGGAGGGAGCGGGAGCGGCAAGGACACAAAGGATGTTTTAATTTTCCTCCTAAAAATGAGCTGAAATTATAAATAAACCGCAAGGAAAGGACTTCAGACACTAAATCCTCACGACAGGTTTTGAAATACAATTCCCAAGATGGCTTTGCATTCGCAAATAAACTTGATGCCAATTTAGATGGCCCTTTTTTTTTTTTTCAGGGAGATAATTATACCCAACACCATTTCTGCCATTTGGATGGAGGTTATTGAGCTCGGGGAGTCGGGGGTGTTGGGGGAGAAATGGGCAAAGCATTTCAGGAACTTGATCTAAACAAAGCAGGTGAACGTTCGCATCTGAAACCTGGAGCGGAGGCCCTTGAAGAGCTAGAGCCGCCCAGAGCTGAGTGTGGCAATCCGTTAAGATTCAAGAGAAAACACTAAGAGGTGAAATGACCTGTGCGCACGCATCTCCGAACATTTAGGTAGAATTGTGGGTGTCTTTATTTCTTACGCAGCAGGGTGGTACGTGCAATCACTGGGCCCCAGATGATAAGGGGGCCTCTAGAAAACCTGCCAAGGAACACCCAACTCCAAAAGGAGCCCTTCTCCCCTCCTTCAGGAATTAAGCATGCACACCAGTAAACAGCTTGGTTGGAATGATTTTATGACAAATGACCGAGAGCGTATCAACCGGAAAACTCAGCCCGGCAAAAATCCCTCAAGCCCAGGAAGCTCAATCAATGCAGAGCAGACAGCAGCCTGGGCAGCGGCAGCATCTTCTCACCCTGAGCCGCATAAATCCATCGAGGCCAGAACTGGTCCGCTAACTTTTGACACAAGAAAAGAGCAGAACTGGAGGAAAGGGTGGGGGAGGGGAGGTGGGGGGAGGGGTGAGGGCAGGTTCAAGGTAGAACTAAGGAAAGAGGAAGAAGATAAGGCATGCACTTCTTCTCCCTCTGGGTCTGAGGTTCCTTTTCCTTTGAGGCCTTGATGAAGAGGCCAGATCGCACTGTTTCTATCAAGCCAGATAAAACGGATATTCAAAGAGAAGTAGAAAACAAGAGACGTGGAGCCGGAGATAGAAAGGCCTCATGGGGCAACAGTGGGTGACGGCAAGATGTTTCTGCTACATCATGGTTCCTAAAGCGTCCCTCAGGAGAAGAATGGCTGCAAAACGCAAGCCCACAGTCTGACGCGATCTGTGAATGTTCACACTATACTTTCCCAGTATTTTATTATGAGCATTTTCATACAGCAAAGTTGAAATAATTTCACGGCAAACCCCCGTCACCCATCACCTGCCCCCTACTATCAGCATCTCACTCCACTTGCATGGTCTCAGAACCTTCCATCTGTCCATCCCTCTATCCACCCATCAACCCATCTTACTTTCAGAGCAGTTCCAAGTAAGTTTCAGACATCATCACCGTCCCCTTCTATACCTTTCGGCACACATCCTATCAACTCCAGTTCAGTATTTGTATTTTTAAGCCACTATTTCTTAGTACAGATGACAGCTGTGAAACAGTGAAAATAAATTTTGAAATGTGCACACATTTCCAAAAGACGCATTTTATTAAAATGTGTATTTTTCCTTCTCCAAAGAAAGCAAATTAAATTGTTATGTACCCGCTGCTTATAAATACACAGCTAAGAGAACAAGGTTACCTTGGAGCACAGAGAAACTGAACTATGTGATGCTCTAACACAGCGAGCAGAGCAGCCGGTAGGAAAACTAGAACCCCTCTCCAGAAATGAGGTGAAAAAAATAGAATAGAAGTGAAGCTGATTGATTTCATTACCAGCCTGAAAGGGTGACAGTCAGGAATCAGTAAGGTGACTAGCGGGAGGTAAGTACCAAATGGAGACAGATGCTTGCCTTGGACGAAACAGATACCTCTAAAGGTGCGTATGTGTTACAGTCATTACTTGCATTCCAGGGCAAGGGATTAGAAGCACATCATGGAAGATGACCTGAAAAGTCTAAAGAAGTTCACAACGTTTAGTGTGAGCTATCACCCTCCTCTTTAAAGACGAGCAGACAGAGAAAAGAACTCCACTTCCCACTGACAGCATGTCCCCATCACACAGAGTGCCTTTTGAGATCTCAAAGCCCTACACGTATCTGAAAAATGCAAAATTTTTTTGGTGGCCGGTTTCTTGGTTCACACTCCCAGCTCTTCTCACATGGATGTGGCATATTAATTAGACTGAAATCATTCCATTCCATTCAATAATGTCAAAGTTATTGGAGGTTTGGAGAGCATCCAAATTTCATCTCAATCTATCACTTCCATGTTATAGATGACAAATCAATATTTTTAATACTTTTCCATCTTAATGTTTTCTGATGGAACAGAGCCAGCACAACCTGCAAGAAATATGTAGATTGCTAAGGCTATTCTTTGAACATAATGGAATGCAAAACACTGGTTTTATGGTACATGCAGGCAATGGGTCACTGGAGGAGATGGACTGCACAGCAAGAGTTAGAGAAATTAACACCTTTCGGACATGGCGAGCGGCGATAACTGGTTACTGAGTCACCTCCTCCAACTGGGATCCTATTAAAGTGCTTGATTTGAGGGCAAGGACATAAAATCTCAATTAAAAATACTGTTTGCTAAATCCTGGACTCACGCTGGCACCCGTGGAAATTTCATATAAACCAGCAGCGCACCTCCATCTAAAATTCAATTATGTTAAGTACGAGATTGTACCTGGTTGAGACAAGGTCGTTACGAAAATAATAACAAGTGGGTTACGATCATCACCCGCTCTTTTCCTAAGATCGTGGCAGTAGTAAGCAGGATGGGTTCAAGGCCCCAGACTGCCACTCCGGGCTTTATCAGAGCTCCTACACTGTAAGGAGCACACAGAGGATAACCAAGGGACCAGAGGAAGAAAGCACCGTTATTGGCTTTCTTCAACATTTCCTGCAGCCCAAGACAAATACAGTTCAAAATGCCCAAATCAGGTGATGGAGGAAGGATTGTGTGTTCTGCCTTTTGACATTATTGAGTGGAATGGAATGATTTCAGTCTAATTAATACGCCACATGACTAATTAATATGACTCCATGACCACCTCACTTAAAAATGAGGCACACGGTGGCTGCAGAAGAAACGAGACATAGAAAACGGGATGGTGAGTGCATTCATGTGTAAATGTCCCAAGCGTAGGGACAGCATCCTTTCAGGGTACCTGCCATCTCGTTCCTCTTGGGTGGGCACGTTTTCTAAACACATCGTCCATCCATCCACTTCCCTGGTTTGGGTCCCTGCTATTTCTCTCCCACGAAGAGTAAGCTCTCCTACTTGAAATGCTCCATCATTTCTCACTGTATTTTGAAGGAAACACACACTCCAACCTTACAAGGGCTTTCTCTTCAACTCCATTGGCTACTCCTCCTCTGACTCATCTACTATGCTTGAGAGCCTCAGCCTTTTCTTAGTTCTTTCCTATACTGTCTCTGTTTCTAGAATGTTCTCTGTCCTCGGTGGCCAGCTGGCACCTTCATAGCACTTAGATCTCTGCTTCCATGGGTTCTTCTCCAAGAGAGGGTTGGCCAGCTGACCTGAAGCCATCATCTCTGTACCTTCTTCCATAGCAATGGACTGGTTTCTTCAGGACTTGCATCCCCCTTGGCCTTATTTCTTATTATTTACTTTTTTTGTTTTGCATATTCTCCTGTTTCTGCCAATGAAATAATGAGTCCATGAAGCCAAAGGCCTCTCTCTCACTCATCACTCTATCCCCAGTGCATATGGCAGGCCTTCAACAATCTCAATAAATAATGATCCACTGAGTTAATGATGGAATAGTCCTGACCTGGCATCATTGCAGATGTCACTTTTTAAATCTATTATCAAGTCTACATTCATCACGGTGATGGACAAGGCTTACCTTTAGATGCCATACTCTGGTCACCAGTTTAATGTCCTTCACCAGTTTATTTTAGTCTCTGATACACTGCTGGGGACACCACAACGAGAAACAGACACATACGTCAAGAAATACTAAATATGAAAATTTTTTTGTCTCTTTAAGGCCGCACTCTTGGCAATTTTTTTAAAATTTGAATTTTAAAACAGAGTATTTCAGCGGTCTGAAAACATAAATTACGCTTGAGCCAGCCCCTTTGCAATTAAGTGCCTAAATGCCGTAATGGCCCATCCATCCACCAGCCTCCTCTCTCTGACCCATTATTAAAACCAAGAAGTGCTGTGAGGCTATGAGAATTATTCAATACAAATGACTTAAGAGCTATTGATAAATTTACCTTTAACAAAGGCCCTCCGGTAGAGCCCATGATTCAATAGGTTTTGTTATCCCCCTCCCCTTCTGCTGGATCCCATTCTGCTTTATCCAGCACACCACTCAATGCAGATACACAGCTACAGTTCTGACAGCAACAGAAAGATCATAACCTCTACACCGCTACTGAAATCTTAATGTCAGCCCCTGGGTGATAGCTACATCAATTCCAAAGATGTCCTCCCAACCCAAGACTGTTAGAGAGAAAAATTCATAAAACCCAGAGAGTACCCTCCTTTCATTTGTGTGTCGGCTAACTTCCAACGGCCGGAGACAGTCAGCTTGGTCCTGATTATATTCTGAGAAGGTAGAGAAAAAGAAGTTTTTTCAGAAATGTGTTTCCTGCTGACTCTTCTTCCAAGGGAGCCAGAAAGCAAGGGGAAATGAAAATACTTTACATGGCCTTCTTCTGTGATTTTAATCACGAGCTTGCTCCTTGGACACTGAAAAACTTTCCTGGTCCTGCTATTCTTAGGCAAGAGTCTGTGCACCGTGGTGCTGTGGTCTCATTGTTCAATGAGGTCCCTTAGACTTGATACCTCGGTAGACTGATTTGGTGAGAGAGCCCTGGAGATGACAGCGTAGAGGAGGTCAGAAAACTGGGCGATGGAGGGACGGAGAAGGCGTTCCTGGGTACGTCCCACAGTTGTGTTATTTACAGTCCCCTGAACCTCAGTGTCCTCATCCGTAAATGGGGGAAACAGAAGCTCTCCCTCCCCAGACAGTTATGCCTACAAAGCACTTGAGTCCTGAGAACAGCAGCCAGAACCAACATCCACGGCGAGCTTCCTGGGGGAATAACCTTTGTGCTCACCCTGCCCCAGGCACCGTGTGAAGTGCCTTATGCGTTCCTCTGTCCTCTTAGTATTTATTGATAATGATTTTTATTTTTTCCATTGGAGCTGGTTTACAGTGTTCTGCCAGTTTTCTACCGTATGGCAAGGTGACCCAGTCACACATACATGCATACATTCTTTTTTCTCACATGATCCTGCTCCACCTTAAGTCACTAGACATTGTTTCCAGGGCTACACGGCAGGACCTCATTGCTTATCCATTCCAAACCAAATTTTAGCCAACCGAATCCAGCAACATATAAAGAAGCTCGTACACTGCAACCAAGTGGGATTCATCCCAGGTTCACAAGGACGGTTCACCATATGCAAATCGGTCAACGTCATACAGCAAAATAACAAAAGAAAAGTCCAAAATCACATGATCATCTCAATAGATGCAGAAAAAGCATTTGACAAAGTCCAACACCCGTTCACGATAAAAACTATTACCAAAGTAGGTCTTCATTAATTTATTTATTTAGTTTGCTTTTTAGGGCCACACCCACGGCACATGGAAGTTACCAGGCTAGGGGTTGAATCAGAGCTTCAGCTGCCAGCCTACACTGCAGCCACAGCAACTCAGGATCCGAGCCGTGTCTGTGACCTACACCACAGCTCACAGCAATGCTGGATCCTTAACCCACTGAGCAAGGCCAGGGATCGAACCCGCGTCCTCATGGATACTAGTCGGGTTCACTGCCACTGAGCCACAGCAGCAATTCCTCTGTCTCCTCCTAGTTAATCAGCTTGAACCTGTTGCTGACCTACTGTCAAATGAGGGACCCAGGCTCACAGGAGAGAGGCACCTTGTCCAAACAAGGTCTTGCTCCTAATCCACAGCAGACCCAGGTCTCACATCCAGATCTGCTCAGAGGCCGCATCCTGTTCTCTGGAAACCTCTACGGCCCCCCTAGTAGTTTCTCACTAAATACTGGCCTTTGATATTAACTGTGGACAGATAGATCAGACTTCTTACATTAGCTCCTGGCCATGGACTCCCACCATCTTTTATTCTTTCCTTTCCAAAGCCTTTTTTTCCCACTCCTCATTCTAATCTTAGGTCTACATTCCTCCTTAGACCAAGTCAGAGCCCTCTTCGGTCTTACTGCAGAATCTCTGGCATCTTGCAGGAAACTCAACAAAATCTTACTGAATGAAAGCTGAAAGCTAAGATAAACAGCTATAACCCCTGAGAATTCTTAACATGGAAAAATGAAATTCAAATGTTCTATACTCCAAATAATATAAGTATGTGCATATATATATATATATGAATGTATATACATGTCTGTCCTGTCTGTCTGTCTGTCTGTCTGTCTGCCTGCCTATCTATCTATCTATCTATCTATCTATCTATCTATCTATCTATCTGGGATGGGGAAGAAGAAGAAAAGAAAGAGCAGAGAAGACTGGCCTGTATATCTCTTATATCTACACACAGCATGACACTGAACCCATAATGGTACTCAATTAAATACACACTTATTGCCTAATTGAGCTGTTAGGAAGTCACACCAAAAGTAACGCCAGAAAAAAAAATTCTCACCAGGTAAAACTGAGATATACAAGATCACTTAAATGAGAGGAGTATCAGCAAAATGGCACCATAAATAAGAGTGTCACTGTTCATGAAAAATCCACCAAGTGGCACTAGGAAGTCGTTTCTGGGCCTTTTCAAGCGGGAGGAGGTTAGCAAACACAGCCTAATAGTCATGATGCCGAGGCTGACAAAGTGTTATGTTTTCCACCACTTTTACAATTGTGAAGCTATAAGGTATGGATTGCCTATGAAAGTTTTATGTGGGGAAAATGACTTCGGATGGTGGGTCAGGGCTGAGAATAAATCGAGGTTCAGACGCATCTGGGCATGCAGGTTGACAACTCCAGGAACCTATTTGCAGGAGTTGATACCCATGAGGTCGACAGTGCCCAGAGGATGTGTTTCTGTTTGTGCAAAAGAGGGAGTGGTTGACGGCTTGCATGACCCAGCAAGCTTTTTTTTTTTTTTTCTTATAAGATTTTGAGATTTTTAAAGAGAGGAGCCACAGAGGATGCTAGAAGTACCACTTTTAGGAGGAAGTCTGTGTACATTCCATCAATAGTGCTTCTTACATCCCAGGTGACACGGTGCAGCCTGGTAAGGTCATCTAAGAGCCCCCCTCCCCCTTGGCACAGCACACAGACGTGCTCTGGTGGCATGAGGCATACAAAGGAGTTCTAACAGGAACCAGAGGGCTGCCTAATGTCTCGGAAACCTGTGGAGAGGGGATGCCTGCCGAATAGTAAGGCTCCACGGGATGGAATCAGATTTGAGTCTGCACACAAATGACACACCTGCTAGAGTCTGTCAAATACTTTGAGAAGATGGCTGGGAGATAGCGTCCCTATGGGCTAGACGTCAACGTTTGAGTTATTATGTTTAATAAAACTTCACATGCACTTGCAGACTGGTGAGCACTAGTGCATTTGGTATATATTCACCGATATTTCTCCTTTATACCCTGTGTAAATTCAGTCTAATGATAAGCCCCAAGTAGAAGCTCAATGAAAGTGATCACGGCTGAGATTTAATAGGACAGCAAGAGCACCACTGTCTGACATCTGTGGCTTTATATCAAGTCTGGAAATCATGTACTGTTAATCCTCTCACTTTTTTCTTCTTCTTTTTTCTTTTTTTCCCTTAAAGGTATGTTGGACATGCTAGGTCTTTTGCATTCCACTATGAAATTTGGAATCCATTTGGCAGTTTCTACAAAAAAAGTTGGCTGATACTTGACTGATACTGTGTGGAATCAATAGATCAATTCGGGGAGGACAGACATCTTAACAATAGTGAGTTTTTCTTGAGATATAACTGACATATAACATTGTGTACTTACGAGGCAGATATCATGTGCATCAAATTACAGCAATTATTTAGTCATTTTAAACAATGCCTTTCAACGTATGCACATGGATGGCATCAGAATCTTGTCTATTTTTTAAAGTTTTCTTTATCTCAGCTGTCCTGTTGTGTTTAAAGGGTAGGAAGGATTTGCATATCTTTTATCAGATTTGTCTGTCCAAGTATTTCTTTTTTTTTTTTGCCTTTGTCATTTTAGGGCCGCACCTGCGGCATGTGGAGGTTCCCAGGCTAGGGGTCTTATCAGAGCTGTAGCCACTGGCCTACACCGCGGCCACAGCAACGCAGGATCCGAGCTGTGTCTGCGACCTACACCACAGCTCACGGCAACGCCGGATCGTTAACTCACTGAGCAAGGCCAGGGACCGAACCCGCAACCTCATGGTTCCTAGTCGGATTCGTTAACCACTGCGCCACGACGGGAACTCCAAGTATTTCTTTTTTTAAATGCCATTGCGAATGACATTTAAAAATTTCAACTTCCAGAGTTTTTATACCAATATATAAAAACGGAATTGACTTATGACGTATATTGGTGTTGAACCCTGCAACTGGATAAACTCTCTCCTTAGTTCCAATAGCTTTTTTTGTAGCTGCCACCAAATTTTCTACATAGATGACTATACTATAAATAGAGATTATTTTACTTCCTCCTTTTAAATTAGATGCATTTTATTACTTTTTCTTACTTTATTGCACTGGTTAAAACCTCTAGTACAACGTACAACAGAAGTAGAAATCCTGATATCTTTGCCTTGTTCTTTTTTAATATATATTTTAGTGATTTTTAGTTTTTCCATTAGAGTTGGTTTACAGTATTCTGTCATTTTTCTGCAGAACAGCAAAGTGACCCAGTCTTTTTCTCATATTATTCTCCATCATGTTCCATCCCAAGTGACTGGATATAGTTCCCTGTGCTCTACAGCAGGATCTCATTGCTGATCCATTCCAAAGGCAATAGTTTGCATCTATTAACCCCAGACACCCAGTCCATCCCCTTCCCCCTCCCCCTGGCAACCCCAAGTCTGTTCTCCAAGTCCATGAGTTTCTTCTCTGTGGAAAGGTTCGTTTGTGCCGCATATTAGATTCTAGATATGCCTTGTTCTTGATCTTAGGGTTAGGCCATTCCATATTTACCCATCAAGCATGATACTTTACATTTTTCATAGATGCTATTATCAGATTGAGAATTTCTCCTCTATTCTTACTTAGCTGAGAATTTTTTTTTTTTGTCTTTTTGCCTTACCCAGAGCCACACCGACGATATATGGAGGTTCCCAGGCTAGGGGTCTAATCGGAGCCGTAGCTGCCGGCCTTCACCACAGCCACAGCAATGTGGGATCTGAGCCGCATCTGCAACCTACACCACAGCTCACGGCAACGCCGGATCCTTAACCCACTGAGCAAGGCCAGGGATCGAACCCTCAACCTCATGGTTCCTAGTTGGATTCATTAACCACTGAGCCATGATGGGAACTCCTTTTTTTTTTTTTTTTTTTGCTGAGAATTTTTTTAATCAAAAATGGATATTGGATTTTGTCAAATGTCTTTTCTATATTTATTAAGATTATCATGTGGTTTCACATTTTTTATTTTTTTCCTTTCTTTTTTTTCCTTTTCTTTTCTTTTTATGCCCACACCTGCAACATATGGGAGTTCCAAGGTGGGGGTCAAATCAGAGCTGCAACTGCCAGCCTAAGCCACAGCCACAACAACTCCAGATCCAAACTGCATCTGAGACCTATGTCGTAGCTTGCAGCAATGCAGGATCCTTAACCCACCGAGCAAAGCCAGGAATAAAACCCACATCCTCACGGAGTCTATGTCAGGTTCTTAACCTGTTGAGACACAGCAGGAGCTCCCTTTTAATTTTTTAATATGATGAACTATATAGATTGATTTTCAAACCTTAAAGCATCTTTGCAATCCTGGAATAAAATCCACTTTTTCATGATATATTATCTTTTTTATATACTGGTGGATTTGATGTACTATATTTTGTTTAGAATTTTCATATGGGTATCCATGAGGGATACTAGTTATAACTTTTCTCTTTATGTAAAGATTTTTTTTTTCTGGTTTTGATATCAGAGTAATGTGGGCCTCTTAGAATAAGTTTGGAAGTAACCATTTCTTTCCTATTTCTGGAATAATGTTTTATAAAAATGCATCTACAAAGTAATATGAGCCTAAATTTTCTTTTGGAAAGATTTTTAATACATATTCAATTTATTTAATAGCTATCAAGAAATTCACATTATCTACTTCACGAGTGAACTCTTTGTGCCTTTCAAAAGAGTTTGTCCATTTCATCCAAAATTTTGAATTTCATGGCATAAAGTTGTTCATAGTATTCCCTTATCACTCTTTTAATATTTATGGTGATGTCACCTCTGTGATTTCTGATAATGTCATTGGCATCTATTCTCTTCCTTTTTTAAGTCTGGCTAAAAGTTTATTGATTCTATTGATCCTCTCAAAGAACCAGCTTTCGGTTTCATTGATTTTTCTCTATTTTTGGCTTGTTTTCCCTTTCATTGATTTCTACTCTGTTCTTCATTAGTTCCTTTCTTCTACTTAACTTGGGTTTAATTTCTTCTACTTCTATTTTCCTAAGGTTGTAAGTGAAGTCATTTATTTGAGACTTTTTAATTCTAATATGGATGTTTAATGCTACAGAGTTCTCCCTAAGCACTGTTCAGAGACACTGCACAAAATCTGATCTGCTGTGCATTCATTTTCATTCAGGTCAATATCTCTTTGGGCTTCCCTTTAGATTACTCTTTAACCCATGGATTATTTATAAGTGAGCTGTTTAGTTTCCAAGTGTTTGGAGATTTCCCTGTTACCTTTTTGTCAGTCACTTCTACTTTGAGTCTGCTGTGATCAGAGAACATAGTTAATGATTTATAAGCTTTACATTTGTTGAGTTTTTGTTTTGTTTTTGATAGTCCAGTCTATTGAAATAGGGTTTCTTTGGCTTTGGGATAAACAGTTTTAGAGTTGCTACCTAGAATGAGTGGATTTATAGTGTTATTCAAATTGTCTATATCCATAATGATTTTCCAAGTATTTATTTTATCAATTATTGAGAGACTCGTACTGAAATCTCTAGCTATTTGTCTTTGCTTTTTCATTTATTTTGGTTTCATTTATTTTGAAGTTGTATTGTGAGATGTAGAAACATTTAAGACTGTCATGCCATCTTGGTTAACTGACCATTTTTCATTATGTTATAATTTTCTTTATCCCTGGCGGTATTCTTTTTTTTTCTCCAGAGCATCTTGAGTTTAATATAGCCATTCCAGTATTCCTTAGCGTTAGCATAGCTTATCTCTTTTCATTTTTTTATTGTTCTCTTGTATCTTTATATTTGAAGTGTGTTTCTTATAGACAGCCTATAACTGGGTCTTATTTTTTGTTTATTCTGAAAACCTTTCTCTTAATTGGGCATATTTAGATCATTTGTATTTAACATAATTATTGATAGAGTTGGGTTCAAATCTATTATCTATTTGTTCTATCTGTTCTGTGTTTCCTTTTTCTTTATTTTGTTACTTTGGGATTAATAAGCTACTCTATTGGCTCATTAGCTTTGACTGTATTTGCCACATTAGTGGATAATTTAGGGTGTATAATATACACTTTTAAAGTGATGCCTTTACAAGTTTGTATTGTGAAATAATCAGATTCAGAGCCAGTTACAAAGATTACACAGGGAGGTCCGGTACCCTCTTCATCCAGCTGGTGACGGTGATTCACTGGCTACAACTTGCAGCATAAGGACGTGTAATGTCATCACCAGATATGGACCTCAATATGTCTGTAGAGTGTATGCCATTTAACCACATGTATAGATCTGTGTAACCACTACCACAATAAAGAGACAGAACTCGTTCATCACCACAGAGCTCTCCCTCAAGCTACTCCTTTATAATCACAACCATCTCCCCTTCTTCCACAGTCCTTAGCTCCTGGAAACCACTGAGTTAATCTACAAAATTGCTACTAACCACTGTGTGCTGGTTGTTGTTGCGTTTATTTGTTTGTGGATGTAAGTTTTCATTTCTCTGGGATAAGTCTCCAGAAGTGTGACTGCTGGGTCATACGGTAAGGAAATATTCTCTTTAAGAAACTACTGAATTATTTCCCAGAAGGCTGTGCTGTCTTATACTCACACCAGCAATGTAGGAAGCACTGGTTTCTCTGCGTTCTTGTCAGCACTTGGTATTGTCTCTATTTTTTTTTTTTAAGTGAAAGCCAGTTTATTTAGAGAAGTACACATTCCACAGGAAGACTGCAGACAATCTCAGAGGGTAAGAGCAGCTCTATTTTAAATTTTATCTTTTCTCATATGTATGTGATGACAGGTCACACTGCCCTGAGGGCAGGTGATGTTGAGCATCCCTTCAAGGGCTTATTTGTGTCTCTATGTCCTCTTTGGCAAACTGTCTCTAAAAGTCTTTTGTCCATTTTCTAATTGGATTAGTTTTATCTGTTGACTTTTTTTTGTCTTTTTGCCTTATCTAGAGCTGCACCCCCGGCATATGGAGGTTCCCAGGCTAGAGGTCTAACAGGAGCTATAGCTGCCGGCCTTCGCCACAGCCACAGCCACGTGGGATCCGAGCCGCGTCTACAACCTTCACCACAGCTCACGGCAACGCTGGATCCTTAACCCAGGGAGCAAGGCCAGGGATCAAACCCTCAGTCTCATGGTTCCTAGTCGGATTCGTTAACCACTGAGCCACAACGGGAACTCCTTATCTGTTGACTTTTGAAAGTTTTCAGAATATAGTTTCAATACTAGCTTTTTTTTTAACCAGACATCTACTCTGCAAGTATTAGGAGCCTGTCTTTCCAATATTTTAATTTACATGCCCATAGAACAAAGGATTTTAATTTTAATTGTCTAGTTTTTCTTTTTTAAATAAAATTATGACTAATCCTCTTGCTATCATGACACCAAGCTCTAAGTCCTAAAGGCTTTCTCCTATATTATTGTCTAAAATTTTAACAATAAGAATCAGTAATCCATTTTGAGCTAATTTTTTATGAGATGTATGAAGTTCAGGTAAGATATATATATGTTTATATTTTTCTTGCCTATGTATCTTTGGAAACCAGTTGTTCCAGCACCATTAGTTGAAAAGACTATCCTTCCTCCATTGAAATGCTTTTGCACCACAGCAAAAAAAATCACTGGCCATCTGTGTACGAAGCTATGTCTGTTTTCTCCATTCTGTTTGATTGATCTATGAGTCCCAGTAAATAGCACACTGTAAAGATTAGTAAAACAACATAGTAAGTCTTGAAAGTGGGTGGACTGATTTCTCTCACTTTGTTCTTTTTCAAAATTGTTTTAGCTGTTCTGGCTTCTCTGCCTTTCCATACAAATTTTAGAATATTCTTATCTACATCTACAAAAAAAAGTCTTGCTGGGATTTTGATAGGAATTGCATTAAATCTGTATATCAATTTGGCGGGAATTGGCATCTTTACTATGCTGAGTCTTTCAATCCATGAACACATTATGTTTCTCTACTTATTCAGATCTTTTCTTCCTTTCATCAGCATTTGAAAGCTTTCATCTTACAAGTACTACATGCGTTTTGTTAGATGCACACCTAAGTTTGTTTTTTGTGTTTGTTTAAATCTTGTATCCCTGCGATTTTGCTGAATTAACTTATAGTCCACAAAGTGGTCTTTTTTGGTAGATCCTTTGGGATTTTCTGCACAGACAATGATGTCATCCACAAACAGGGGCAGTCTTCTGTCTTCATTTATGATCCATATGTCTCTCTCCTGTCCTTTGGGCTAGCTACTAGCACTTCCGTAAGATCTTTAAGAGCAGAGGTGCCTTGTTCCCCATCTCAGGGGAATCATCATTCAGTCTTTCACCTTTAAATACAATAGTAGCTACAGGATTTTTGTACATGTCCTTTATCAGTTTAAGGAAATTGCCCCCTATTCTCAGTTCTCTGAGCGTTGCAGGTGGGTCTTCAGTTCTTTCAAATGCTTTTTTGGCATGGACTGATGTGATCACAGGATTGTTTCTTATAGCCTATCAATGTGGGGGATTGGGCTGATTGGATTTTGCATATTGAACCCTTGTTACATATGCAGAATATTCTCCACAAGGTCACGGTGTATAATTGTTTTATATATTACAGGATTCTATTTGCAAATACTTTGTATGTACGTTACAACCATATTCATGAGGGATATAAATCTGCAGGGCTTTTTTCTTTTTGTACTGTCTTTGGTTTTGGTGTCAGGGCATAATGGCTTCATAAAATAAATGTGGGCATGTTCCATCCTCTCCTATTATCTGGAATGTACTGTGTAGAACTGGTGTTAATTGTTCTTTAAACATTAGTGGAATTCTCCAGTGAAACCATCTGGACCTAGAAATTCCTTGTGGGGAAGTTTTAAAATTATGGATTTAATTTCCTTAATAGGGTTATTCGCATTATTTCTTTCACATTGGGTGAATTGTGATAGTTTGTACTTTTCAAGGAATAGATCGACTTCATCTAAGTTGTCAAATTCATGTGTAGAGTTGTTCATAGTATTCTTTTATTATCCGTTTTAATGTCTGCTGGGTCTAAAGCAACATTCCATTTCATTCCTGATGTTGGTAATTATTGCCGTCTTTCTTTTTTCCTCTGTCACTCTTGCTAGAAGTTTGCAGTTTAAAAAATATACTTTCTGAGAGCCCGCTTTTCTCTATTGTTTTTATGTCCTCAATTCCATTGACATTTGTTCCAATCTTGATTATTTCCTGTCCCAGTTGTGCTTGCTTTGGGTTTATTTAATTCTTCATTCTCTATATCTTGAAGCAGGAGCTTATTTATTGATTTTAGATTTTTCCCTTTTCATTGAAAGCATTTAATGCTATATATTTCCCTCTCAGTCCTGCTTTATCTGTGTCTCACAAGTTTGGATATGTGGTATGTTTATTTTCATTATGATCAATGTATTTTTAAAAAATTTATCCTGAGACTTCTTCATTGGCCCATGGTTTAGCTAGAGTTTTATTGTTTAGTTTCCAAGTTTTTGGCAATTTGCCTGTTATCTTTATGTTCAGGACATGGTCTACCTTATATATGGACCATGGGACCTTGAAAAGAATGTATATTGTACTGTTTTGGGGTTGGAGTATTCTGCAACTGTTGATTATGTCCTCTTGGCTGATGGTGCTGAGTTCTTTTCTATCTTTATTAATAGCTGATCTGGTTGTTCTATCAATTGTTGAAAGAAGGGTATTTAAGATTCTAATTATGGAATTTTCCATAAATGTTTTTGGTTCTATCCATTTTTGATTCATCTTCCACAGCTCTTTGTTTGGCGCACACATATTTAGGAGTCCTGTGCATTATCTCCTTGGTTTTGTCTCTCCTACCCAGTTCTCACTCCTAAATACAATATGTGCCTTGGTCCCTGGATGACCAGTTCCGATCCCTCAGTGCAGGCAGTCCACCAGCCTTCACCTGGGTTCTGCTCTGTATGGAAACTCTTTTAGGCAATAACCGAGGGCAATTTTAGGTCTCACCTCATTTGTCTCCTATCCCTCAAGGGTCACTGTCATTGCCCAGTGTACAGTGCCACAGACTGAATATTTGTGCCTCCCCCCACCCCGATTCTATGTTGATACTTAACCCCCATTATGATGGTGTTTGGGGGTGGGGTCTTTGGGAGGTGACTAGGTCATGAGGTTGGAAACCTCATGAATGTGCTTAGTGCTCTTTTACGCAAAGCCCCAGGGAGCTCCTTCATCCCTTCCACCACCTGAGGACATAAGGAGAGGATGGCCCTCTAGGTACATGAGGTGGAGTCTCACTGGACACTGAATCTGCCATAGTCTTGATCCTGGACCTGTTCCCTGCCCCCCACAACCTCCAGAGCTGTGAGAAATGAAGTTCAGTTTGCTTATAAGCCACTCAATCTACGCTATATTTTTGACAGCAGCCCAAATGGACTTAAGTCACTGAGAGATATGCAAGCCATTGTTTCAAGCATTTTGTCCTTTATCAGTCATTTAAGATGGGGTAATTCAAGCTGGTCCCTGCTGTTCTTGGTCAGGATAGGAACTCCAAACTTTTTTTTCCTTTTCTTTGAATTATTGAAGAAAAGAAAAGCTAATATCTTTTGCGGGTTTTGTTTTCCATTGTAGACACACATTATTATACATTCTGGCAATAGGTGGCATTTATTTAAGACTTTGCTCCAGGCAAGGCACTCCGGTAAGGAATGATCATTCATTAGCCTACTTAATAAATATTTTGAAGCTTTCATAGCTCTGCCACCACTAAAAAAATATAGGGCAAACATTTTGTTTAAGAAAAGTCTATAGTAGCCTAAGTGAAAGGGGTTACTAACAAATATAAACAGCCTTGATACAGACCACTTTCCCTCTGTTTGATAAATGGATTGCTTACACCTCACATTTCATTTGTGTACCTGGACACAAAACTAACATGGGTTTCCGGACATTTTGGGGAAAGAAACTAGCCCATCTTGAATCTGATCAACATTCTTTCCTCTTCTGAACTGATTTTTGTTTGGTTTGGTTTAGGTTTTGCTCAGCCCTCACACCAAATAAGCTTCAGGTGAGACAACGCATCCTGGAAGCAGAGTTCAGTTCGAAGCAAGAACTCAGCAGGAATGACCACTAGAAAGTGGACAGGCACCAGGCAGTAGCTTTCTAGCCAACTGGACAAGTCAGGAAATAGCATGGTCGTTGCTCCAACTTTCAAATACTTGTGTTCTGTTTCAACACTGTGATACACGCGTACACGCATGCCCAAGACTTATTTAGGTCTCTGCCTGGTGATTTAAACAACAGATGACCAAGTTAACATTTAGACTTCTAAAAAGAAATAATAATGAAGAAGGGCAGGGCAAATCATAACTGGACTTTTGCAGGAAAAAAAAAATGCAGGCAGATGCAGAGGTGTTTATAACTCCTTACCTATGCATATTGGACCGCCTTACAATTGGCTAGCCCTAGCCAAATAGCTCCAGTCCTTGCCAATGTCCTTGATAGCTTGGCCTCTCTTGTTTCCTTTATTGCAGCCTCATGATAGGAAGACATTACCTGCCTTATGTGCTGCTGATCCTTCAGTGCCTACTACGTGTTTGACACATGGCAGATGCTCACTGAATACTAGTAAAGTGAGAGTCAACTTTTTCAGGCAGTCTCTTGGTGAGGAATACATGGCAGATGCAGAGCATGGACGCTACCGCTCCCCAAGGCCTCATCCATGACAGACATCACTAATCAATCACGGCACTCTCTTCTGCTCAATCTACCCCCGGGTTCAGAATCCACTGCTCCAGACTCCAAGGAGCTCAGGTGCCCATCCTCCCGCCCCCTTTCCAAAGTACCTACACCTAGAACATGGTCTGAAGAGGGCAGAGTAAAACACAGACATGATATAAACAACAACTTCTCCTTCTGAACCGCCTTTGTGCATTAACAGTATAGGAGTGAATTGCATTTGTGATGCCCGCATTTCATGGCTAAAATAATTTGAAGCAGTGATCGGAAATCTTAGGTCAGAAAATATTTGGATAACCACTGCTGATGCTTCCTCCAATCCCTTTCAATAAACAAGTTAATCTACCTGAGTATTTCAACCAGGGAAATAAAACACAATTATTCCAAAAATTAAAGCTGAAAAAAAAAAAACCTTCTCATTGTTCAACCATCTGCTTATTCCAAGTGGTCACGGGAGGAGGGCCTCTGAATTATGAAACTAATGGTCCAATTCCAGAATTCATTTCCTCCCATTTCTGTCCTGCACAGTGGGAGAGGACCAACTCCCCTGGCTCACTCCCCTTCCCCTCACTCCACTTAGCGATGTTTCTCATAATTTCTCCTTTCGTGGGGTTTCCCATATCCTGGCTGGGGTGTCTGGGGCAAACGCTATTCTAGAGAGGCAAGATATAGTTAAACAGCCAGCAGCACCTGCCACTCAGAGGTCTCGCAATAAACACTGTTGAATAATACCTATTTTCTGAAGACTTACTCTCTGACAGGCATTGCATGAAAAGTCATCTATCTACACCTTTCTAGTCCTAAAAAAAAGCCTTGAACAATAGATACAATATTCCTAATGGACAAGACTAAGAAACTAAGTTCAAGGTTTAAGGAATTCCCCAAGACCACCCCCTTGGTAAGACTGAGTTAGGACTGGAGCTCAGGTTTATTTCACTCCCATACCCGCACTCTTTCCACTAAACCATATGCATCCTGTCTCATAAAAGTAAAGATCGTATTCATTACTGATCACATCAAGCAACATATCATCGATTTTATGTTAAGACACTTTTTTTTTCCACAACAGGTACGAGGCAACGGAAAGTTCTGGAAAATGACTCTCCTTTTTATGTTGCATCTGTTTCGTTTTACGGATCTAAAATTTGTTAAGAAAACTTTTCGGCATATTCTAAGTGGAATTTATGTTGTCCTCGTTGGGTAGAAGCAGAGGAAGAAAGTGAGAGGAAGAGCAGGAAGCGAAAGAGGGGGGAAAGTCTGAAGTCTAGTGCAACCTGCAGAAGCCCCCCTGGTGGCTCCCCTGCAAAGAAGATATCTGTACAGAGAGATGAGAAGTTTACTCCAGAGGAGAGAACATCTGGGTAACAGAGACATCATGCCAGGTTAAGGATGCAATCTTCAAATTGACTTGGACTGAACTCCCAGGTGGTCCACTTACCCTTTGGGGCAATTTGAATAACTTAACTTCCTTCACCCAGGTCCTCTTCTCTAATGGAGGGACAATAATACCTTCACCTCCAGATTTATTGAGAGGATTAAGTGAGATAAGCCATGTCAAAAAAAAGAAAAAATGGCTGCCTTATCACAAGTGTTCTGTAAATTTGAGCCCTTACGATCAATGGTGGGCAATCTGTGAATTAAAAAGTCAGCCCAGAGGAGATCCCTTTCTTCCTCTCGAACTAAGCAAATACATCTCTACAAACCCTTCAGTGCTCAGTACTCAACAAAGGACATTTACAGGCATTCAGTGGGAGTTGAACGGAGGGGTCAGACTTCACACAACTGCCAGGTTCACGGATGTGGGCTGGGATCCAAAGCACAAAGAGAGTTGAAATAAAGCTGTTGAACTCTGTGTAATTCTGGCAGAAGGCTGTGCAATCCCGTAAGAAGATTGGAATGTCTCATTCAGGCAGACGCTGTGGAATCTCTTTAAAACACCCTTAGCAAGAAGAAACGCACGCACGTACCACCCTCCCTGCCCCCTGATCCACCAATGATGCCAGGACTGAGTCCCGAGTCCCACAGACCCTCAGACTTTGCCTTTATGGTGTCCCTCTGGGCAGACGAGGATGCTGCAAAGACTCTTTAACCACCAGTCCACTGGACAGCGTGGCACCGCCAAGCAGAATGAATGCTGGACGCGCACCGACATCCAGCTCTGCGGTGAGGCTCTCCCCTCCCGTCGACCAACAAGTCATCAAGAAGGGGCTGGAACCCAGCTCTGTCAGATTCCTGAGCTTATAGGGTATTTGTGTTTGTTCCTGTGTTACGGAGGGTGGTTTTTAAAAGACTTTGAGAGGCAGTTCTAGGTTCTCAGCAAAACTGAGAGGAACGCACAGACCTCCCATATCAGCCCTGACCTCCCCACACACATAACCTCCCCCCCACTATGGGCATCCCCCACCTGAATGGTGATTTGTTGCCATCGAGGCACCTGCACTGACACATCAGAACAGTTTTCATGAGGGTTCAGGCTTGGTGTTACATAATCTGTTTGTCTGGACAAACATCTAAGGGCAAGTGGCTATCATTAGAGTATCTTATGGAGCATTTTCACGGCCCTGAAAGAGCTCAGGTGTTTAACCACCGCAGGCTATAATCATCACTTCTATGTGCTACACATTAATTACGAAATGGTTCATTATAAAAACTATTTGACTAGCTTGACTTAGCAAATTCTTCTATCGCACTAGGAAAAACCCACCATGAAATCTTTTTAAATTCCATTTTCAGGAGGCTGTCGCACTGAGAAGGCTCAGCTGACAGGTACGGTCTCCGCTCCGACACAGGGCCCGTGCAAATCAGGTGAGCATATCGCGTGTGTGGGAGGATTACAGGCCTTGTAAGTCCGACTTCTTTTTCCATTACGTTGAAGGCCACATTTCAAACACAGAGTGTGCCTGGGCTCTGGCATCTGCTAACAAGGGCATAGTTTTTTGTTTTTTTTTAAAAAAAGGGCACTTTCTAAGATTTTTAATAACGTATAAAAGGTAAGGGGTTACATCTATTCAATATTCACATTTGACATTTGCATATATATTGCAGTGTTGCTTATATTGATGTTATCTGGCATCTTTTATATCAAGGGGAACTTTATATGTTTACATCTCTCTCTCTCTCTCTCTCTCTCTCTTTTTTCTTTTTAGGGCCGCACCTGCAGCATACGGAGGTTCCCAGGCTAGGGGTCCAATCGGAGCTACAGCTGCTGGCCTACACCACAGCCACACAGCATCAGATCCGAGCTGTATCTGTGACCTACACCACAGCTCACGGCAACACCAGATCTTTAAGCCACTGAGCATGGCCAGGGATTGGATCCTCAACCTCATGGTTTCTAGTCGGATTCGTTTCCACCATGCTACGATGGGAACTACTGTTGACATCTCTTAATAGGTTATTTTTCATTATTATTTGGAGATGAGTTAATTTTTAAAAACAGATTACATGTCCATTTTTAGTAAACACAATTTTATTTATTTGTAATTCATTTGTGACCCCTTTAAAAAAATGAAAAATGTTCAAATGAGCTTTTACTGTACATAGAAATGGGTATTACATCATTTGTCATGAAATAGGACACGTGGACCAACAGTCTTTAAGAAATGAATATGTTCTGGAAAGTTTAAATAATGGCTGCCCAAGGCAAAAAAAAAAAAAAATCATTATTTACTGTTTAAATATGTAAGCATATAGCATGTATGGCTGCAGTGACAGAATCTGTGTGTTCACCCCATGGCATAAATCAGGCTTATGTGCTTTGGGCCACAGAGGATGTCAACATCCTATATAAATATGAAGGCATTCTCATCACAGCTTAGCAGTTAACCAACCCAACGGATCCATGAGGATGCGGGTTGGATCCTTGGCCTCACTCACTGGTTTAAGGATCTGACGTTGCAGTGAGCTGTGGCACAGGTCACAGACATGGCTGGGACCCCACATGGCTGTGGCTGTGGTGTAGACTGGCAGCTCTGATTAGACCCCTAGCCTGGGAACTTCCGTATGCCATGGGTGCAGCCCTAAAAGCAAAAAAAAAAAAAAAAAAAAGAAAGAAAGGAAAAAAAATATGAAGCATTCACTCTGCTCTTCTCTGCAGTGTCCTTTAGTTAGCATAAAGGGCTGCTGCCTTGCGGACTTACTATGCACTAATCACTGTGGATAATGTGCTACGTGATGATGGAAAATTTGCCCACTCAGGATGAAAAGCAGTCAGTCGCCTGTCTTACCAAATCTCTTCTAGATGAACACGTTATGCCTAGTCCCCTGGAAGAATTATTCAACGAGCCTGGTGAACTCACTGTCCTCAGCCGTGGTCCCCCTCTCTATACTCAGGGCAGGCGCAGTGCAAGGCCGGGTGGGACTCCAGCCTCAGAGCAGCTCACTCCTAGGCAGGCAGCCAGAGTCAATCAGAGGCCTCTTTCCTCCTGAGAACTTGAACCGGGGACCTAGGGCTCAGAGACAGTAAGTGCTGGAGCTGGCGTTTCATGGTGGATTCTTGACCAAATTTGGCACCCCTTTGATGGAGGCAGGAGCCAGCTGAGTTGCAGAGAAGCAGGAGCTGTGAGTCAGCCGGTCATCAGAGAGGTGAGAGGACCGTGTGTACAAAGAGACAAGAGACCCTGCAGAAGAAGCAGAGAAAAGAAGGAAGGGAAAAGAGGGGGAGCCCACTAAAGCTTCCTAGTTTGTGAAACTGAGTGCCCAGAGATCTCCCCTGGAGGCTTTAAAAAGAAAAACTTCAAATTATACATACATTCTTTTTCTCATACTACCTTCCATCATGTTCTAACAGACGAGACTGGGCATAGCTCCCCGGGCTACACAGTAGGACCTCGTTGCTTATCCATTCTAAACGGAATAGTTCGCATCTGCCAACCTCGCACTCCCCGTCCACCCCACTCCCTCCCCGTCTCCCTTGGCAACCACAAGTCTGTTCTCCACGCCCGTGATCTGTTTCTGTTCTAAGGACAGGATCATTTGCGCCATATTTTAGACTTTCACATATAAATGATATCATAGGGTATTTGCCTTTCTCTTTCTGACTTACTTCACTGAGTATGAGAATCTCTAGTTGTCTCCATGTTGCTGCCAATCGCATTATTTTGTCCTCTCGTACAAAATGAGAGTAGTATCCCACTGCGTATATATACCACATCTTCTTAATCCACTCACCTGTCGATGGACCTTTAGGTTGCTTCCATATCCTGGTTTTTGTGAATAGTGCTGCTCTAAACATAGGGCTGCCTGTATATTATATGTACGGATGGCTGGTCCACTTCGCTGTCCAGCAGAAATGGAAGGAATACTGTAAACTAACTATACTTCAAAAATTTTTTAAAAACCTTTAAATTAGTTTTCAGGAGGCTTGGATAACCTCAGGCACTACTCCTATATGTCGGAGTGGAGATGATTGAGGAATTGAGAGCAAATCGTGTATCGGTGACCCCAGGGAACCCAGCAGGGGAGGAGGGAAGGTGCACAGAGAGCAAAGACATCCTTCAACAAAGGTTCACTAAGAAGTCAGCTACACAAGGTGGGCAAACCTGTAAAGCACAGGCTGCAGTGTCCTCCCACCCGGGGGGTTGAGGAGCTGGGTATTTACACACCAACTCCCAGGAGTCTTTGGTTGACAGCTGCCTGTTGGGGCGTTAGTTCCCTCAGGCTTCCGGTTTCCTATAAGCCTAAGCCAGGCCACTTCCCTTTATCCCAAGGATCGGTTCCAGGAACGCCGTGGATAGCACCCTAAAGGAATGCTCAAGTCCATTCTATAAAACAGCGCAGTATCTGTACACGACCCGAGCGTACCCTTTCGATCATCTCTAGGTTACTTATAAAATCTAATACAATGTAAATGCTATATGAAGAGCTGTGACTGCAACGCAAAGGCTGTGGAAGCAGTTGCTGGCACACGGCAAATTCAAATTTTGCTTTCGGGAACCTTCTGGAAATGTTTTTCCAACTCTTTTCAATTCGTAGTTGGTTGACTCCATGAACGCGGAATCCACAGCTATGGAGGATGAAGCGTATTAAGGTTTACAGGTCTTAACTTAGAATAGCATGAAGTAAGCTCTACCCACAGGCAGAAACCCTTCAGAAACCAATTCCACTCCAGGGTTTTGACGACGTTCCTAGAGGCAGAAGTAGCGGGCTGTCCAGGCAGCTGTCTACAGACATTGTCTTTGCTTTTGCAGTTGGTCTGCATCAGCAATTTAAACTTTTCTACTGGATTCGTCTGAAGGCTCCTGGAGACCCCCTTGCTGGTGTCCCAGCCACCAGGAGGCCTGCACGACTGGAGCCAATCGCAGGCACTGGATGAGCAAACTTTCCGCAAAGGAGTGAATGAGCGAGTGGTAGATGAGACCGTGGTTGTCAGGCTGAACGTGACAATCAACGGGGGCACTTTTGAAAAGTGCCTGATGCTCAGACCCCAATCTTAGAGTAATTAAGTCAGATTCTCTGGGACTTGGTGAGCTCTTACTCTCACATACACGCTGTCGCTCTCTCTCTCTCTGAAATACGGGACAGTATGTATTTCAGGCACTTCTACTGTGCAGTGGTGCCTGAGAAAGAAGAGATCAGAATAACCACATAAAGAACTAAGCTCCTCAGTTTAGTATTTCCATTTCCACAGAAGCTACTCCTATCTGAGGCCATGAAAAACAGGATCGAATGAATTATTTAAAGTCATCTCCGGAGTTCCCATCATAGCTCAGCGGAAACAAATCCGACTAGGAACCATGAGCTTGCGGGTTCGATCCCTAGCCTTGCTCATTGGGTTAAGGATCTGGTGTTGCCATGAACTGCAGTGTAGGTCAAAGATGCAGCTCGGATCTGGTGTTGCTGTGGCTGTGGTGTAGGCCGGCAGCTACAGCTCCAATTCAACCTCTAGCCTGGGAACCTCCACATGCCTCGGGTGTGGCCCTAAAAAAAGCAAAAAAAAAAGAAAATACAGTCATCCCCAAATGCTTTGTTGACTGTGTTAAATGACATGAAAGCAGTAAAGCAGTACTACTGTGTGTGTGTGTGTGTGTGTGTGCGCGCGCGCGCGCGTGTACAAACACATATGAACACACAAAAATACGCATCCACATCCACATACATTTATACATAGACAGCACTAACTAAAAATTCATCGTTTCTTCTCTACTGTTTTGAATGGAACATGAATTAGATTAACTATCCCGATTATGCAGAGAAATTTAGCTTAATGACCTGCAATTACTTTAATGGTGCTGAAATTCAGAAGGTAAGAAGACACTGTGTTTCTTCCATTGAGCATTAAATATAAAATGCCTCTGATTGACTGTCATGAAAACCCAATTTTATTGCTATTTGAATTATTCAGAATCAATATCCGGCATTAGCCAGCATGGGGAAGCTCAGATACAAGGCAGCTTCTGAAAGCAATATTTCCCTATATTGAGTAATTGGGCTTTGTGTGGGGGATAATGAGCTGTTTTCTGCATGTCACCACTTCAGGTGCTCCGAGAATTAACAACTTTATCGTCCCTTTATGTTATGTAATAAAAGGGATTACTTCATAGAGATGAACGTTTTTCAAGGTTATGAAACATCGAAAAATACAGTGGGGCTCAAGGACTCCCGCCTTCTCGAGAAGGAAAGAGAAAGGGTGTTAACTGTTTACAAAGGAGAGGATTTTGCAAAAGTTATGTTTTCAGTTATTTGATGAGTAGAGGCAACCTCGTATTTCCCCAAGCTGCAAACTGCTTGCATGCAAAAGTACTACGCCAGAGCCGTCTTGCCGAAGCTTCACTTCGGATGTGACAGTACCAAGTGGAACTGCTTGAAGAAATCTGCCAAAAGGCATAATGAAAAAGTTAAGGAACGAGAGTGAAAAAAAGGGATAAACACAAAATGTTGGACTGTCCTGTGTTTACTAGGTGGCTGGCCCCGTGCTAAGAACCTGCGTTATTCTGTATAAACCCCACCATGAACCCGTGAACGAACAACACAGGACGATTCCAATTCCATTTTTCAGATAAAGAAGCCAAAAGGATCTCAGAGAATTTTCCTCTCTTCAGCTCTAAGGGCCTAAGCGCCATAGCTGGGATTTCAAAACAGGCTGGATGGTTTCAAAAGGAAGCCATGCAATCCTACGTTCTAAGAATAATCTCACTCACATGCCCCTAAGAGGGGGGACAGAGACACGAAGGAAAATTCAGCCGAAGACACGGAAGACTGAAGGGCCTGTCAAAGCCGAAGTCGCCTGGGTGCTACTGAAATCGACGAGGTTCTCTTACACCTGTCAACCTGTGGGATCCATGAGTGCGGCATCCGTAAGTGGGTCCTTTCCTCCTTCCCACCTCGAGGGAGGAGAGACTGGAAGACCCCAGCCCCAATTCACTGCAGCCAGGAAGGCTGCAGAACTCCACTCAAACAGATCTCCCAGGAGCTGCTTATACTGTTTCTTTTTCCCTCATTAAAGTCCTGGCTCAGGCTAATAAATCAGTGTACAATTTGTGTATAATCTAATTTTTGCCTTGTGCTTCATCTGCTGTAGGTGGAAGCAGGGGAAAAAAGGAAAAAAAAGCACCAACTGGAAAATGAAGACTAATGAGAGCTTGGATCCTTAAGAAAATATCCTTTAGAAATGCCCAGTTTGAGGTTGTCGGAGTTACAGGGAAAAAAAAAAAAATGAGAGCGACACTGAGGTGTATGGAGTGATTGGCCAACAGGGACCCGGTATAGCGCACAGGGAACTCTACCCGGTGTTCTGTGATCATCTATGTGGGCAAAGAGTCTGCGAGAGAATGGATGTGTGTATATGGACGACTGGGTCACTTTGTTGTGGAGCAGAAACAATCACAACCTTGTAAATTAACTATACTTCAATGAATCTTTAAAAAGATGAGTGCGATCTCTTCTTTCTATGGGATTGTGACTTGTGAGGCTGTGTGTGTGTGTGTGTGTGTGTGTGTGTGTGTGTGTGTGTGTGTGTGTGATGTGTAGAGACACATATATGCAAAGACTTGAAAGTCCTGATGAACGTGCACAGTTTGCAGTCATTTCTCTGGATCTGCACCCGCCCCCCCGCCTGTCTCCCGGCAGCACAGAGGCTGTGCCATCAGAGAACCGTGTCCTGGGGGTGTCCTCTCTTTCTCTTCCCAGACGTTTATAGCACAGCCAATAATAATTCCCAAACCACCCCCAAATCATCCCACAGAGAACACTTGGTGTTCCTTAAAACTAGCCAGATACATTAGGCTCGCGGGGAGGGAGCACAGCAATTACGTAAGTTAATGGTATTCAAATATCTAAGTTGAAGGAAGAAGCAGCCACGGGAGAGGGGAAAAAAAAAAAAAAGGGACTGTGTTTTCACATGAGGGTTTCAGTCCAAACGCTGCTCACTAACTTGGTCTTGGGGCACGCACGGGTGACTGAGACCATGGCCCTGGCTGAGATGGCGGCAGATGACAGGGACAGTGAAGGTTCACTTTAAAGGCATGTTCTTCTTTCATTTTTTTACTGGGACCCGAAAATGCCAAAGCCTTATACTTTGACTTCGGTTTATCTGGTGGCATTTCTTTCTTTCTTTCTTTTAAATTTTATGGCTACATCCAGGGCACAAAGAAGTTCCCAGGGCCAGGGAGTTAATCCAAGCCACAGCCAGAGCCTTAACCCCCCAGACCAGGCTGGGGATTAACCTGTGACTCAAGCCGCTGCAGTCAGGCTCTTAACCCACTGTGCCACAGCGGGAACTCAGATCTGGTGACATTTCCCGTCACCTACTTATGATCAGGAGGAGCAAGAGAGGCCTGCAGACAAGTTATGATTTCATCTCATTTACAAAGGGGGGGGGTATTTTTTTGCAAGTGCAAAATGGGTTTTTGTCCGCTGACAGAAAGTAATTTGGAAGGACTCTAATTAAAACCTAACGGGAGTATTACATAAAACCAGAGTCACAAGGAAGCTCAAAAACTTTCCTCGACAGGGGAGAAAAATCAGTCAAGTTCCTAGGAAAACAGAACTCTAAAGATCTAAGTGAGATCTTTCTTTTTGTCTTCCACGGCATGTGGAAGTTTCCAGGCTAGGGGTGAAATCGGAGCTGCACCTGCAGACCTGCGTCACCGCCACAGCAACGCAGGATCCGAGCCGCATCTGTGACCTACACCACAGCGCACCGTCGACGCCGGATCCTTGACCCACTGAGTAAGGCCAGGGGTCGAACCTGCTTCCTCATGGATCCAAGGCCAGGGATCGAACCTGCTTCCTCATGGATCCTAGTCGGGTTTGTTAACTGCTGAGCCACGAGGGGAAGTCCTAGGTAAGATACTTCTACGCCTGAAACATGGGATTGTTTTTTAAATAACAGTAAAAAAGGCTATGGACTGCCCCCTCCTGGCTCTGCGACATTAAGTCCTATTATATCTAACACTGAATAACATAATTACACAGTAGTCAACACTGAACAAATCTTAGATCCTCTCTCTTAGCGGAGAGAGCGGGGTTGATCTGCAATTCTGAAAGGGTAATGAAAGGGCTAGTGTTATTATTTAATATAAAAATAGATTTCCTGGTTTCTCTCAAGTGTTTATCATCAGACACAGGGAAAAATATCAAACTGCATTACCAGGGATCATCTCTGATAAATCAAATGAACCCTGCTGGAAAAAAAAAGGCAAACTGCGTGAACAGCCCGCTGCTCGAGAAGAATACACAGCCCCAGAAAATAGCTTAAGACCGTAGACCCTTCAACGTCTGGGGCTTGTTTACAGAAGAAAGAGAAATAGGCCCAGAATGTGGAGCTGGAGAATGGTGACTTGGCAGAGCACTCGAATGCTGACTTTAAGGAAAACACCCACTTCGCCCAAACGTGCTAAGGGCACATCTTGCATGCCTTCAGCCAAGAGCCAACGTGGGATTTTCCTGGTCCCCTACTTTTTTTTTTTTTCCTCCGTGGATTATGCCTGGATACATACTTTCTGCTCAGCCAGGGAGTGAGGCTGAGAAACAGCGGCACGAATCCTAAAGCAGGCTACTCAGGCCCCTAAAGGTAAGACCTAAAGGACACAGTCAGAAAGACCAAGGTCTAGCGAGACTCATCGCCAGCGACTCAAAAGGCTTCCATGCCACTATCTAAAATAAAAATCTGCACTTGGGACAGAAGAGTATTTATCTAGGTCACTCTTTGTTTTGAAGATGCCTTGCCCTGAAAAATATTACTCTTTCACACATAATAAAGTAAAACGTAAAGACCACGATACAAAATAGTAATAAACAAGACATCCCATTACTGCCATCTACGCCCCCAAAGAAAACCAGTGAGTTTTGTGTGTAAAATCTTCCAGCAAGGCTACGTGCACACACATTCAGCCTATAATTGCATTTTTTCCCCACTTAAAGAGGAACCTACTCTGCAGAACATTCTGCCCTTCGTATGTCCACCAGTAGTAGACCTCTGACATGGCGACATGGCTCTGCAGTGATACCTCTGAATTGTGGTCCTTTTCATCCACAATTGTGTGGTACTCCATTTTCTCACTGGCATCTTTTCAAGTAACCCTCACAACCACTTTGTCCGGTAGGCACCTGTATCTCGTCACTGCCCAGGTGAGGAGCATGAGGGAACTGCTTGACCAAAGCCACACCGTCCTTAGTGGGGGAGCCAGGGTTTAAGCCCCCTGTTCACGTTTTTAGCCACTGCCTTCGTCCATTCGAGTTTCTTCAACAGAAATATCCTAAACCGGGTAGCTTACACATAATGTTATCGATCATAATTCTGGGGGCTGGGAGGTCCAAGTTCAAGGTGCCAGCAGATCCAGTGTCTGGTAAGGATTTGCAGACCATAGTTTTCTCCTTGCCCCTGACCTGGCAGCAGGAGCGGGGGACACATCCAGGGTATTTCTAATAAAAGCACGAATCCCTTTCAAGGGGGTTCCATCTTCATGACCCAGTGGGCTCCCAAAGGACCCACCTCCTAATCGCATTGGAGAATCTGACGGATACTTGTATCACAACACCCACCGTATTACAGCGCCTTCTAAACACTAGCCGTTGCTCTTACGGTAAGTTTTAACATAGCATTAAAACCCAAGACAAACGGGCTTGTGATGATATGGGCGTCAACATCACCCCTCGAAGGACATAGCCCGTCCTTGCATCTCTCAAATCCTTTCTACTTAGTTCCCATGGGAGCTACTTAGGGGTGAGTAATCAAGTGTCAAACACCAGAACTTGCCGAGCACAGGGCCCCTTGGTCCCCAAGCACAAATAGGCACTGCAGCCCCCCCGGGGTGGTCAGACCGGGCACAGATGTCAGTGTGCTGAAGCTGCATTTGGATTTCTCACTGATGAATATTACAGCCAACGTACCCATCTGGCCACCGAGATAAATAATGTAAAAATGAAGATATGCCTACATAATTCATGCAGTATTGATGAACGGGGCCCTTAATTAAGATGGCTCCTACAAATCATTTAATTATGGGTGTGCAACTCTAAGAGAGAAACAGCATTTTAGCCATGTTTCAACGGGTATGGCTTGGAGACTTTCAAGTGCACAAGCCAGAAACTCAAGGCCCCCCTTGATTATTGTAAAGAAATCTGCGGATTCTCAACAAACGCCCCACGAGCGTGGTGCCTAATACACAACGCCATTCTGAGCAAAATGCTGTCTGTTTACCAAGGTAAGGATTCCATCAGTGGCCTGAACCAGTCTCACCAGGAAGCCGTGCATGGAAGGGAGCGAGATAATGAGATGCTGCCATTACAATGCACTTCTTGAGAAATTAACCAAGATTTCCTGGCCCAAACACCTGACTTCCATTAGGACGCTATGTAAACAAGCCAGTTTAAAAAAAAAAAAAAAGGCACAACAGAAAAGAAAATAACAAGTGTGGGCAAGGATGTGGAGAAATTAAAACCTTTGTGTGCTGGTGGCAGGAATGTAAAATGGTGCAGCCACTGCGGCAGTTCCTCAGAGAATTAGAAAGAGGGTTAGTGTGTGATCCAGCAGTTCCATTCCATACCTACAAAATTCAGTGCAAGATCTCAGAGAGACACACGCATGCTCAAAGCAGCCTTATTCACAGTGGACAAAAGGCAGAAGCGACTCAAGGGTTGATGGATGGATGGATGAACAGATGAGCAAAATATGGAATATATGTATATACAGTAGAATATATATGGCCCCCATCTTCTATGGGATCCATCTGTGCCTTAGAACAGCTGACGTCACAGCAGCATCCTGTCTGGGCGGCGCAGACAGATCCTGCAAAGGGAACTAGCGAATCATGGCTTTGCACCCACAAGCGGGTTGGAGTATGGCGTTCCGCAGTATCCTTCACCCTTCAGAAGCACCTGCTCGGCCATCCTATAGGAAACACCCTCACGCAGGAAGCCCAAGTTTCCAACCACTTGTATGGATCGCAGTGTGAGGTGACTCCCTCCGGTCTCCAGTTCCGTCCGTCACATCCCTCCTTCTCACTCACGTGTGCCAGCAGTACCGATCTCACTTCTGTTTCTCTGCCGTCCCAGCCTCTTTCCAGCCTCAAGGTCTTGGCCCCTGCTCTTCACCCAGTCTGGCTCACCCTTTCTTGAACCATCCTTGGCTGGCTCCTCCTCCACCTGTAGGTCTCCCTTCCAATGCCACCCTCTCCGAGATGGCTTCACTATGGAACTAAGGGTTCCAAAGACGGGCTTCTCCCCTCCACCACCAGCGATCACTTTGTCACATGATCCGGCAGGTCCCCTCACATCACTTATCAAAACCTGCGATTATCTCATTCACACATTGGCTTATCTCTGTATCATCAATCTCTCCCACTGAAACGCACACTTTATAAGGACAAAGATAAGTCCGTTGTTCACCACTTCATCCGCAGGACTTGGAACAGATCCAACATACTTGCCACGTGGAAAGCACCGATAAATAAATATTAGCTGCTGCTATAATTCTGTACCGTGACTTTGTTCGGAGGAGACAATGAAAGTGAAGGACTGAGACATCTGGCAAGGAGCTCAGTGGTCAGGTTCTCTGCAGAAAAAGCTAACCACCTGGGTGGGAACTAGGCAGTGTCCCCAAGAGAAGACAAAGACATACGTCCTCATGCCTTGAACTCCAGGACCCCTCTGGGCAAAAGCCATTCTCGCTCTCAGTAAATCAAGGTAATGCCTAAAGAACATGGTCTTTCCCTTGGGTCCATGTACAGACTCCCAGCCCCCAAAGCGCAGGTGGATGGCACATCCCCGGTCCAGCAGCATCATCAATAACCAAACCACACGACTGGGGCTTTCAACTGGTTTATCACCTGTCAGTTCCAAAGACACTTGCTGAGCTGACAAGAGAGAGTCGATCCAGGATGTGACATATAAAAATCACCACATTTCGGGGTTAAAAAATGACACACGTCTTGGGCTCACAGGCTATCTTAATTCGTCTGGTTGACTATGCACGATTCTTGGTTCATTCTCTGCTGCTGAACTTCTCTGGGTTCGGTGCTTTTGAATCTGACGTGATGAGTGCCAAAACGTGTCAAGCAGATCTGCCACCCTGCTCTCCCATTTCTTGCGCTCTAGAAAATTAAGACTCCATTGGAGGGCGCACGGCCCAGTCCTACATTTTAAACTCCCTTATACACACACCACAAAGGGCCGGGGAAAGGGGGGGGTGGGATTTGATTTAGCACAACACAGTTCAAGGCTTCAGGCTCCATCAGATGCAGGTGCCCACACTGAAATGATTTCAGAACTGAGTATCTTTCTGACATTTTGTTTTGTGTTCAGACTGGGGTTCCCTATTGCCTTAGTCCATTCAGGCTGCTCTCATAGAATACTACAGACGCGGCGAGCTGAAGGACAGGCATGTGTTTCTCACAGTTCTGAAGGCAAGGTCAAGGCGTTAGCAGCACTGGTGTTGGGTGACAGCCCACTTCTTGGTTTGAACACAGCCAACTTCTCATGGTACACTCACGTGGCAGACAGCAGACTGAGGGGGCGGGGAAGCAAGAGAGCTCCCTGTCTCTTATCTTCTTATAAGGGCGCTAATCCCATTTGTGAGTGTTCCATCTGCGTGACCTCATTACCACCCAAAGCTCCCATCTCCAAATACCATCAACATCACTTTGGGAGATGTGTTTCCAACACATACATTGTGCATGGGTGCAAACCTTCAGTCTATGAGACCCATGTTCTATGACGCAGTCATCAGATACCCCAAGTCGACAGCCTATTCCTTTCATAACCCGGGGAAAAAAGAGTTTCTTTCCAAGCACAAGTCTCATTGGATACGCTGGTCACATGCCCGCTGGTGAACCGAGCACTGTGCCCAGAGGAATGGAAGATGCTGACTGTGCAAGCTTGAGTCACGGCAGAAACCTGGAGATACAGGTAATCATCAGTCCTGTCTGAATGACACGGACTGTAAGGAGGGAAGGTACAGCTGCTAAAGCCATTCCTGAGATGGGTTCCACACCCAGAACGTGGAAGAGTGAGTTACCGGCAGACCGGCGCGTAAGCAAACAGCCAGATTTTTGCTGCAGAAATGGGCAGGTGAAAGTAGAGTTGGCTTCAGAATAGGAGAAATGTAGAAAAAAGCCTAAAGCATAGCAAAGGAAAAAAAAATCTACTCTTTAATGGCACTTTCGACCTTCCTGTTGCACGTGTATATTTAGAGTACAGAAGGACTATGGGTGGGGCTAGTGGCCAGCTAACAAAAAATGGTATCAGAGGTGGATTTGGAAAAGTGAAGTGGAACTTGCCCAGGTGAGCAGCCTAGGCAAAAGGAAATCATATGCAAAGGCAATTTCTTGCATCATCTCAAACAACGATGCCATGGAGAAGGTAGTATAATAACTATTTTAGAAACGAAGAAACCCACCCAAGGTCATTCTCTTTGTGGGACTTGCCTCGAGCCAACCTACCTCCAAAACCAAACCAAACCAAAACAAAACAAAAAAAAACACCTCGTCTTTTCACCAGGGTCACCATGTATGATTGGGCCGGTGAGCTCACCTCTGGCTGCCCTGGTTCTGTTCCTGTGGTGTGTGAGGTGGATGGCGCCCCCTAGAGTCTGACACTGGAAATTTGGCCAACTGTGCCCAGCAGTCCTAGGCAGCAGGCAGAACTTAGTCCCAAGGCACTTTTATACTCTGCTAAGAAACCCAGGCGGTACTGGTTATTGTTCTCCTGAAACACATCGTTTTATTTCCCGATTCTATGGAGCCTAAGAGGGTTTAAAATGACTTCTGCCATGCAATTCACTTCTCTCCAGCTCTCGGGATAAAAGCCACCCACAAACAAACCAGCCATCGCTAGCCCAGGTGAGCTGCGGCATTTTAAGGAAACGGGTTTTTCCAAGGGTCTTATCTGGGTGGGAGAGGAAGCCAAGAAAGGAAAAGTGGCTCAAGAAACTAAGCTCAGCCAATCTGGGTTTTTAGCTCATAAGACTCCTTGGGAGCTTTCGGTGACGGAGGCAATGAAGTTCTGTCTGAGAATAAATTGGTTGGAACACAAAGCTCCTTACAGATTATAACCTCCTTCCTTGCCAATTACAAACTTGGCAATCATTTGTTTATTAACCTGATGGCTTGCTACATTAACTAGCATCACATATTTATAACGCACCAAGATAAAGCTGTAGCATTCAGAATCACTAACCCCGGTCCCACACTCTAAAGCACTTTTGAAGATAATTCAGGAGAACAGCGTTTTTAAAAAGTTTAAAACCTTCCCCTGCCTTGCCTCGGGGAAAGGCTCCCCGTTAAGTGTGGGTGTGTGGGTGTGTGGGTGTGAGTGATAAGGTTTAGCCCCTTAAATTCATCCTAAGGAGTGTTTGTGAAAAATCTTTATTTGGAAGCGCAGTGGTTTAGTCCCAGGTGGCAGGCACCGCGTGCTGGCCACTCCTCACTGCTGCACGGAGACTTCGGGAGCAGAAGCAAAGCTAATTCCTAATGCACAGTCTTCTCCAGTGAACCTTCTCCCTTTTCCCTCCTCCCTCTGTGACGCCCTCTTCCATCTTTAAGGCTCAACTACCATCTCCGCAAAGATGCCTGCGCCCCGAGATGCCTCGGCTGCAACCCTGTCTTCATGCCTAGCTTCCCCATCGCAGCTGCTGACTAGGGAGACCTGCCACTGGAATCTCCAAGGCTACCTCTTAAGGATGTAGCACTTGCTGTTCTAAGAAACCAGCCAGCCCTCCTGACGAGCTCCCCTGTTTTGAACATGGCACTGCCCAGCTTCCAGTTCTGTAGACTCAACACCTGAGTCACCGCGTGGAGCAGACACAGACAGATGTCCCAGGCAGGTCCCCTCGCTTCGACAATGTCAGTGCATGCTGGCCTGATGTTTAATTGTTCATGTTCGATGTCTGAATTTCTTTTGCTGGATGCCAAACTGCTTTGCCCACCTGGAATGCAGGAGAGAGGCATAGCCCCTCAGCCAATGACTAATGAGAGGGTGGCGTAATGAGGGTATTTATAAATACCCCAGCCCCCCTGCCCTTAGTTGGAATAACACTACGGTGTCCATATACACGGGTTCTATGCAAGCCTACAGTGGGAGGAAGCTCCAGTTACACACGGTGGTCAGGGCGTTGATAAATTCTATCCATCGCTTTCTCTCCCCTGTATCGCTGTACATCCCACCTTGACTATGGCAAGTATTTCCTCCCGGTTCAGTTGCTTTTATACGAATCCTTGTTTTAGGTCTGCTTATGGGGGACTCACCTTCCTGTCCATACTCTCCACGTGCTGTCTGTCTTTATATCCCATTCAACCTGCCTTCACACCGACCTTCCCCAGAGGACCCTGAGGCTCTCACTATAGCCCTGCTGCCCAGCGAGAAGTCAGGAAAGCTCCCCATAGAAGGTGTTGTCAGAGGTGAGCTATGAAAGGTGAGCAGGAGTTACCAGACAGAAGTAAGGAGGTGGATAAGGAAAGAGAAAGGAAGAAAGGTTGTACAACGGCTCCCAAGATGAGGGAGAACATGGTCATGTATGAGCAACTGACGTTTCTATCTTTTTTTGGAGCTGTTTTGCTTAGGATGGAATATTCAGCCACGACTGGGGCGATTTGGGGGTGGCACAGCTGGAAGGGGTGCTACTGGCCTCTAGTGGGTGGAGGCCAGCAATGCTGCTGGCCCAGGATGCACAGGACAGCCCCTGACCATGAAGAATAACCCAATACAAAACACTGATACTGCCGGGAGTGAGAAACCCGGTCTGGAGTTTAAAGGAATTTGGTGAGAATCAGATATAGGGAGGTGAGCAGGGGTCAGATGCTGACGATTCCTGTGAGGCTCTGGGGCTCTAACCCATGAGCAAGGAGGGAGAATTACTCTTGAAAAACAGGGGCGTGGTGGAGTTCGAGTTGCACGTGTGAAAGAAAAGACGGCCCTGGCTCTGGGCAGAAGGCGTGTTGGAGACAGACAAGACTGAGTGAGGACATGAGGCTGACGAGGAAGACACTGAATGATCCATCTGCAAAACGGTGTCCGGACCAAGGAAGTGGGAAGAGGAGGCGGAGAGAATTGGGCATGGCTTTCGGCGATACTTAGGACATGTTTTGACTGCAGGCCTAGCAGCGCGCAGGACTTCAACAACATCTTTTACATGAATACAAGAACAGATGATGTCACTGATATTCCACCACGGAAGGCACCGGACTGAGGCTTGGGGCTGAGCTAGGCTGAGCTTTCGAAGACAATGCGCTGGGAAACTGGATAAATGATAATACCACACGCTGAAGTGCAGATGCTGGCAGAAAATTCTAGAAGGATGAGAAGAAAGGTCAGGGTGGTGTGAGGCAGAACTTTCCAAATGCTATGATGGTGGCCCAACCATGAGGCGAGTTGGCTCATCCATGCTTACAAAAGACGCACCATTTTAAAACCATGATGCGGGGCACACATGAGTAAATAAGTCTGGACAGACCCAGGGATTCATCAGCACCCCTGGATAGGGGGCCCTGGCACTTAATCGGTCACAGCAGCATTCTGTTTTCATGTTTATCCTCACTGTATGTGGAAACACCCTCCAGTGACAAATAATGGCTACCCTTTATTGCATGCTTCTATGTTCCAAGTACATCATTAATTCATCAGATAAATATTTGTTGAGTCTCTCTAATGAGGCTGTTCTAGGCAGGAACACGGCACTAAAAGAAATATCTGCTTTGAGGAGCTTACAATCTAGTGTCTGTGTGTAAGAGAGAGAAGAAGAAATCCTTAAAATACCTGCTATGGTATGAAGGCTAAATGCTAGAACTAAAACGCAGAATGGGAAATGAGAAATGTAGGGAAATGCAGTTTTTTTTTTTCTGGCTGCACCTGAGGCATGTGGAAGTTCCCAGGCCAGGGCTCGAACCCAAGCCACGGCAGTGACAGTGCCGGATCCTTAGCCACTAGGCCATCAGGGAGCTCCACGGAAATGCAGTTTTTAACAGGACAAGTCTCACTGAGAAAGTGGTACTTAAGCAAAGACCTTCTCACTGAGAAAGTGGTACTTAAGCAAAGACCTTCTCACTGAGAAAGTGGTACTTAAGCAAAGACCTAAGTTAGGAGGTAGCAGGGAAAAGCTGCTCCAAGCAGAGGAAAAAGCGAAACGCAAAGATCTTGAAGGAAGAGCAAATCTGGACAAGGAGGCCAGAGCGGCAGGGAGGAGGTCAGAGAGGAGAAAAGCGACAAGAGACAGGATGAGAAAGTTGGTAGAGACCAGAGTGTGGGGCCATTGATTCTCGGTGAGATGGAAGGCATGCCCGGGGTGGGGGGTGGGGGGGCGGTTCCTACAGTGAACTTAGCAAAGGAGACTGTGCCAGCGATCCAGGCAAGACCCCGAGGTGGGGAGGAGGGCCTTGCTGGATATGCAGTAAGTTGACAAGATTTCCTGGGGGAGAGATCATGTGCACAGTATTTAAGAAAGAGATGCATCAGGAGTTATTCTCAAGGAGAATCATTTTTACTGTGGCGTAGGGGATTAAGAATCTAACTACAGCAGCTCAGGTCACTGCAGAGGCACAGGTTCGATCGCCAGCCTGGCTCAGTGGGTTCAGCCGTGGTGTAGGTTGCAGCTGTGGTTCACATTCGAGCCCTGGCCCAGGAAATTCCATATGCGCTGCGTGTGACCATTAAAAAAAAAAAAAGTTTCTTTGCTGGTTTTTTTTTTTCCCCCTTTTTTCTAGAACTATGGGGGGAGATGTCCTCTCATCCCTTGGGGTCAGAGACGTAAGGGCCACATAGTCTCGGGTTTGCCAAGGGTCCTCTTCCCATCGTCTAGCGGTCCACGTGAGTCACGAAAGCCTACCCGCGGCAACTTTCCTGAAGGCAACGTTTAGGCTTCTAGAACCAGCCGTACTTGAATCAAGTGGACTTTACTTGCCGAAGCCAATTTCAGTCTCATTTCCTTCTCTTGCAACTGGGAGAACGATTGCGTGTGAGCTGGAGCGGCACCCTCCAATACGGTAGCCCCCGGCACTGAGGCGGGCAGCTCCTGGACATCTGGGATGTGGTCTGTGCCAATGGAGCTGTGCTGGGGTATAAAATACCCCCGGGGTTTCGAAGAATTAGCACGTACCAGGGGATGTGAGTTCTCTTCTCACGTTTACGCTGATGGCACGCCAACGCCGACACGATCATAGTGAGTGATGGGAAATAGCTTACCGTATTTAATTAATTTTCCCTGTTTCTTGATACCCTTTCACTAAACGACACACACCACCCTGACTGGGTTCTACCGGCCAGGGTGGCTACAGAGGAACATTTTCATTTTGCAACTCTGAACCTTGATCAGCTCAACTCAAAACTCGGGGAACTTTTCTCGTGGTTGCCTCCCCACCCCCATCCTATTTATCAGGCCACGGCCTCCTTCAATATTGTGCCACCCCTCCAAGGACCGGCAGCATATTTCAGACCCCTAGGCTGCCTGGATCTTATTTCATGTGGAGCACAGGTGGCTGTACCGTCTGCCAACGCACGCGATTGCCAAGTGATTCACCTTAAAGGGGCCCCTTAGAACGGTGATCCATCTGGCCAGCAGCCCCGGGCCATCCCCCGCTCCCCAGCTTCTCCTTGCCTTCCGGCCGTGTACCAGCCAGCATTCTGATCTGGCCTGTGAGCTCCAGGCCACGGAGATAGTTGTCTCCCCAACTCCAGGGCCGAGCGAGCTTAGTGAGAGTCAAACCCACACTTAAGGTACCAGGGAAGCGTTCCACTGAAACCCACAACACTATAATTACCATAAACCCTTCAGCACCACTGGCTCTGAGAGGTAGAAGAAATTAAATCAATGGGCATAGATCGAATCAGAGGCAATCTTATGGGAAATGCATGTAAATGCACCATCTTACATTGGAAATGAGTTTTAAGATTAATGCCCTTCACAAACGGAAAAGTATAAAGAAGTATGCAGGAGAATGCACTGTTGCAACAATACGTCAACCCTTCTTTTTACGAGCTGCCAGCTATACTGTATGAAGAACTCATGAAGCTTAACATTCTCGTTTTTTTTTTGTTTTTTTAACGCTGTAATGCAAATTCTTCAAGAGAATAACAAGTGATGCATGCTTAAAATTTATTTTTAAATCAAGAGCAAAATGAAACCCTTTAATTAATCTCGGAGAATTTAGCGTCTTCTCTTTCAGATCTGTCTTTTGCACAGTTAGATGCTTAAAATAATTGCACCCGCTCGTGTGAAACTGCAGCAGTAATTCAATGGGTTTATACTTGTGCAACCTTTTAAAAACAGGCCTTAAAACATTCATCTGTTGAACCAATTTACCAGCTTTCAATAAAGCATCTTTAAGATACTTTCCGTTACATTTATATGACATAAGCTATATTATTTTAATAATCTGTGCTTGAGATATATGGTGATGAGGGAATTATCGCTCACCTGGGGAGATGGTGTAATTAGAAAAGAGGCGCAGTCGGGAAATAAAAATGATTAAAAAAAAAAAAAAAACAACTTGTCGAAATTAACCAGCCACTGCTACTAGGATGCTAGGATGCTATGCTTTTGGCTTAAGTTATTGGGGAAGCACTGGAGTGAGAAGTGGAGAAGAAGAAAACCGAGCAAACTTGTGGTGCCTGAAATAATTACAATTTCTTACCCGTCATTTCTCAAGGCTCAAGGGGAGCGAAGCTGTGCACCCAGCCAGGGCAGACAAATGAACACTTTCCCCACAGCCAGTCCGGGGGGCTGCCTTTGTTGAGCTAATGTGCTGGGGCGAGAAGGTGGGAGCAGGTGTGATTATACTAATGATTTATTGAATGTTTGATTAATTGGAAATTAAGTGGATGCATAGTGGCAGAATCGTCATAGCAAATCGTTCAGCTGTTGGCTTAAAAGGTGTTTCACTTCCCTCCAGTAAAGCAATTAAGAGCGTCTGAAATCGTCGTGGTGGGAGCGGGTATGGGTGTGGAATTGTCCGACGTGGGGGCGCGAGGAACCTGCTGGAAGGACCTTGACCAGTTCTCGCTGGGTGGTGTTTGGAGGAAAGAACCTTCTTCACAGAAATGTCAGCTCCCCAACCACATCATCTTGGAAGTTCACTCCCACCTCATTTAAGAAAAGATGGAAAAGGTAAGAAAACAGATCAGGCCCCGGGGTAGCTGGGAAGACCGTGGGGCTTTGCCTGTTTGCATGTGTCAGTGGCTGAGCTGCAGCTCAAACAATGACTATGCTCCACGGAGAAGGGGCCTCTGGAAGGAAGGCTCAACGCAACAGAGCAGGGCTTGGTGAGAAAAGGTGGGGCTGCTTTTTCGGTCCCAAATGACCTGCTCAGCCGGACCCCGTGGGCAGCAGCTACCGATGCAAAAATTCGCTGGGCTCATTCCTTCCAGCATGCAAGAAGGACTCAAGAGGAGGATGAGAAGGGGCTTTTCTTCTGGACCCAGGGTTTTGAGAAAATACCTCCAACGATCCCCAGCCTCTTGGGCTGGTTGCTGTTCCCAGATGTGGCTTCGCCATGAACCACGTTCCCTCCGCCCCACGCTCTCTCCCCAGCCCCTCCTTCTCCTCTTGGCTCCCCTCCCTCAGACCAACACAGCTAAGAGATACGAGCTTGATGTTCTCTGGGCCCTGAGCTTGAGGAAGGAAAAGGCTGATGCAAATTGAATACATAAATAAGAATTTAATAAACTTTCTCTTTTGGCCTCCCTACATCACCACTAAAGTCGCAAAACCTGGAATTAAAAATGAACTTCGGAGCAGAGACGGGAGGGGGTGTCTCGTGAGTTTGCAGACGCCCATGACCTTCTGGGAGAGAAAGCAGGTCCAAAACCTTAAAATACAAGCACGGCCTCTGACCTTGGGCTCGTCTAGGGATCAGTGAGAGACAAAGATGAGTGCGTGGAGGATGTTCACTGCAGTGATGTTTATAATAGTGAGAGAAAATAGAACAAAAGCGAGGAAGCCACCTAAGTGCTCAGGGTCTTCCCACGTACACTTTAAGGAAAGCGGCTGCAGGGGTTCTTCACGTATGATTTCAGGGCAAAGAGGAAAGGAATGCATACGAAGCAGCTTAGTTCCCAGAGCCTAGACTCGTGGCTCCCAAAGGTCAGAGAAAGACCATTTAGTACAAGTTGGTGCCAACCCGGTTCAAAAGCTGCTGCTAAGATCAAACAACGTGTTGACAAAACAGTGCGCACATCACAGTTCCGGTTTTGCAAAGAGAAACCACATCTGTATCAAAAGCTAAAGCGTGAGTAGACCCGTGCGTGTGCACGGGTGTCAAAGTGAAAAGATGTTTAACCACAATACTCATATCTTACAGTTGACAGATGATTTGAGGTAATGTTTTCTTTTTTCTCTGTGTTTTGCTCTGTGTTTTGGTAAAGACACACACGTTTGTCATGGTTCATGTTTGTGCTTCCTATGACTGTTCACGCATCCAGCATTTTACTATAACCAAAAGGAGGGCCCTGGCACACACGGGGAGAGAGTTATATTCGGTGACTGTGGTCACCCATTATTACAGACACACAAAACAGGACAATCTCCCGTTCCGAACTCTGGCCACATGTCTCGGAGAACTGGAACTCTGCCACTCAGTCTATCCAAAAAAAAAAAAAAAAAAAGACCGAACTGTAGCCATCACAGCAACTCGGCCAATTAAAGAAATCTCAAAAGTGTCACAAACAGGGCTGCCCTTCAGCAAGGCCAGGGTTGGCAAGACCGGAAAACGAGCACGGCTCTATTAGACCAGTGGCACGTCCCAGCATCCAGAAACAGGTAAATCTGTTTTGTCCCCACGCACAGAGAGACACAATTAACGCGGCGGCAAAGGAAGTGATACCGCCTCATTACCGGCCATCAGGCTGTCCTGCAGGGCTTCCATCCGAAGCTGGGAGGGGAGGGCACTAATTAGCATGCCAAATTAAGCCTTGATTATTCCCCAGGAGACACCTGTTAATTGGGCCGCTGCATTACATAACACTTCTGCGCATTAATAATTGAGTTGCCACGACTTGATTTCCTCCTCGGAAATGTGATTTAGTGTTCACGCTCCTCCTTGCAGATGGCCCTGGTCTTCCAAACTGGGCTCTGGAAGCCCAGGGAGGTCACTGCGGCCGTGCACCCAAGGAGAGAGTTCACGTCGGCCCAGGAGCAACAAAAATATGTCCAGCAGAAACCCCGTCGCGATAGAGTGTGGATCAAGTCGGCCAGCAGTGCCAAGGGCTGGGTGTCTAACATGAACAAGAAGCGGTCAGCGACCATCCATCTCACTCACGTTAAGACTCCTTATGTCTCATTTAGGAGACATCCTCCTCCTTGGCGGCTGTGTGGCTATTGTAAGCATTTCCTCATTTTCTGGAACTATAAGATGTTCAGTGTTAGGCTCAATTGTATATTTCTTTTTTTTAGGACTCTATGGAGGTTCACAGGCTAGGGGTTGAATCAGAGCTGTAGCTGCCGGCCGACACCACAGCAACAGCAACGCCAGATCCGAGTCGTGTCTATTACCTATACCACAGCTCATGGCAATGCCGGATCAGTGGGTTACGCTGAGCAAGGCCAGAAACTGAATCCGCATCCTCATGGATATTAGCCGGGTTCATTACCAATGAGCCACGGCGGGAACTCCGTCATCTTGTTTATTTCATGCCCCCACCCTAAAAGCTATCATTTGTCCAAGGAGCCCTTGTTCCTTTTACTAGAGAATGGTTCTAGACACCAAGATCTGGCTGCTACATGGGCTCACGGCTGCGGGGGTATCCTTGCTTGCAGTGCCTCTTAGCTGCCAGAGCGAGAGGCTGTAAGTGCATCCTAAGCCATGTGTACAGAGACGCCCATAAACATGTCTATATTTAACCGTCTCTGTGCAGAGGAAGCTAAATGAGTTCCTACTGCTGTCCTGCTTCCATCCGCAGCCTAAGTATATCATCATTCCAGTCTTCTCCCCTTGCCTATCTGGAAGCATCCACCCAAACAGTGAGAAATCTTCGCCCCGTATGTTTAAAGTAACCTCGCTGGAGCTGTGTTCCCCTTAGACGAATGCCAACCCATTTGTTCATTTAAAAGGACTTTGGAACCACGCAGCAATGCCTGGGCTTGGTCCACCATGCGCATCTCATGGAAACGTTTGCCATGAAGGCACTGCCAAGAAATGCTAGACCACAGGGCCCGACTGCTTCCTCATTACCGACCATCAAGCTGGTTGGTGCATCTGGTAGAGGCATTAAAAAAAAATGCCCACACATCACTCCGAGGCTCCAGATGAAGGTTAAAAAAAAAATAGCCACGAGTTAGTGCCATGCCAAATAAAGAATCTGGCCTGACTTAGACGAGTCAGAGCTGGGATTTCTTTTTTAAAAAGTAAAAACCCAGGAACAGCTAAAGGAGCAAGCGACGGAAGGCAAAACAAACCCAAATACGCAGCCAAGAAAAGACGATGGAAAGCACAAAAAGGTTGAGAAAGGAACACAACAAAATTAAACGAAGCCACAGTTCTTGGGAAGGATCTCCGAGACCAGATGGCAAAAGGAGTGATTTATGCCTTTGCAGATTTTCTGCAAAATACTGAGTGTTCCAAAATAATATATGGATTTGGGATAAGTGCAGAGGCAGTAGGCACTCGCCCCCCCTCGTCCTCCCTCCCTCCCTCGCTCTCTTCCCTGCTAGGTGGGAGAGGGAAAAGCAGCCATATTACAAACAGTCGGCTGAGCCGCCTCCAACAGCTTCCAGCCCCAGGAGGGCTGTAGAATACCGAGGCAGCTGCAGTGGCCTCCGGGTTTGCTACTCAGCATGCTGTGAACAGGGAAGACCCGAGCCCCGGCTAGAGCATGTGGGCAGAGACGGGGAGCAGCAGGCTCAGGATGACAGCGCCGCCTCAGCTATGGGTAGTCTAGGCTTGGCTGGAGGGCCGGCCCCGAACCCTGAGCTGCTGTGTCCACAGGGGGGGTCTGAATGTCTGTCTCGGCCCACGAGGCAGCACGGAGTAGGGCTGTGGGGCGAACCTAGACAGGTTTCTACTTTCTGCACAACCGCAGGGCCTCGCACACAGCATGGGCTGACGGTGATAATAATACCTGCCCCATTGGTTAGTAGGGAGCTTAAAAGAACTGAGAATTACAGGAGGAAGAGTGGTGCCTGGCATTATCGATTTCCTCCACGTGAAGGAACTCAACAAGGAGGTGGATGGAGGACGATGGGACAGAAGTCAGAGGAGAAAGATGGACCAACAGAGTTCCAATCTCAGACTGCAGGTGGGCCACGGAGCCTTGAAAACCCCCCTTTGCTGGAGGCGAAAGCCAGAGCGACCTTTCTAAGAAATAGCTGTCACCTCCCATAGCCTCGGGCATGACAGAGTGGTATTCACGATACCTGTCGTAGTTGTCAGACAAGGGACTGACAGGGACAGCAGTCAAGGGCTTGGACTCAGAGCTGGACAGATACGAATTTGCTTGCTAGCCTGGTCCCTTGATCAGCTGGAGCTGCATTTTCTTACCTAGAAAATGGAATTAAAAATAGGATCTGCCTTGATGGCAAAGTAGTCCCTACCCCCTCCACAGTCATCGCGGTGTTTCTTTACATTAGCCAAGATCTGGAAACAACCTAAGGGCCAATCCGCAAATGAATGGGTAAAGAAGATGGGCAGAGATTGGAATGGAGAGGAATTTTGGTCAGCCATGAGGAAAGAAGGAAACTCTGCTGTCTATAATAACCTGGATGCACCTTGAAGGTATTCAGCTAAGTGAAATAAGGCAGTAAAAGATACATACTCTAGGACATCGCTTCTCTGGGGAGTAAAGAAAGCTGAACTCAGAGAAACAGAGAAGCATGGTGGCTCCCAGAGGCTGGGGGGAGGGCGAAATGGGGAGACAGTGGTTGAAGGGTACAAACTTCCAGTTATAAAGTTATTAATTCTTAGGATCTAAGGTACAGCATGGTACTTAGAGCTAAAATACTGTATCGGACTCTTGAAAATGATGGAGAGGAAATCTGAAACGTTTTCACTACAACAAAGAAACAGTAATTGTATCACAGGATGGAGCCGAAATGGCATCACACTGTAACATACAGATATATAAAACCTACATGCTGTCTATCTTAAACATATACAATACCATATGCCATTTATATCTCGATAAAGCTTTTTTTTTTAAAGAATAGCATCGACTTGTCTATCGATCTTCACAGAAGTATTATTCACAACAGCCAGAAGCTGGAGGAAACCCAAGCGTCCACCAACAGATAAATAAACAAAATGCGGTATGTCCTGTACAGTGGAGTATTATTCAGCCCCGAAAAGGAAGGAAGTTCTGATACCCATTACATCCTGGATGAACCTTGACGGCATTATGCTAAAGAAGCCAGTCACAAAAAGACAGGCATTGCATGACTCCACTTACAGGAGGCAATATCTATTAGAAGCGGACTCAGAGGCTGTCAAATTCAGAGACAGCAGATAGCATGGTGGCTGCCGCAGGGCTGCGGTGGGGGAGGTAGAAAAGCGAGTTCATATTTAACAGGGTGAATATTTGGGAATAAGAGAAAGTCCTGGGATGGATGGTGGCGATGGCTACACAATGTGAACAGACTCAATGCCGTAGGACTCCACACTTGAAAGGGGTTATGAGGGTGGATTTTAGGCTATGCGTATTTTACCACAAAAGTTAATTTTGAGTATTTAAAAGGCTCAAAAACCCACAGTATTTGCTACAAAGGTTTACATCAAGGATTATTAGGAAAACAGCCTTGGGGTTGCTAAGGGGGATAGAGTGGGGAGACGGATAGAGTGGAAGGTTGGGGTTCACAGACATAAGCGATTATACATGGAAGGGATAAAAACAAGGTCCTTCTGTACAGCGCAGAGAACTATATTCAGTGTCCTGTGATAAACCATAATGGAAAAGAATCTAAAAATAAAGTGTGTATATAGATATGTATGTACTTACGCATACAAAATATATATGTAGAATATACATTTATTTAATCACTTTGCTGTACGGAAGAAATTAGCACACTGTGAATCAACTATACTTCAATAAAAAAATTAAAAACAAAAATAAAGGATTATTGAGCAATAATCCTTCCAGCCACTGGGCTGAGTACCTTAAAGATAAAATCTAATTTAATCCTCGCATCGGCTCCTTGGGGAATTAGGGATGCATGTCTTCGCCCGTCAGGGGTTGTAGACGTGGAGATGCATCACCCGGGGACCCATTCACAGCGGGACAAGCCGCCAGATGTGGGGTGTGAGGTCAGCAGGTGATCGCTGCTCTCCCATCCCCCAGGGTCAGCCTCCGGTTGCAGAGCCTGACCGCTCAAGGTCACAGCTGCCCTCAAAGACTGAGGGAGGTGGGGAGCAGAGATGCGGATATCTGAGCCCTGATGGGATCTCCACCTGGAGCTCCCCGTGGGCTCCGCTGGGCTCACATCACAGCCCCCCCCCCCCCGCTCCCTCTGCCCAGACGCGCTCCCTATGTCTTCCTTCCATGGACATGCACTCCTCATTAGTGAGCATCTTGCACCCCAGATGCTTGAGGATCTCCTGAAGAACCCAACCCACAACGAGGCTCAGGGAGTCCAAGGACACAACCAGGAACAGAAGGAAAGAGGGTACTGTGAGCATTGAAAATATACGTTTCCAGTCCACGTTGCAGTGGAAGGTGAATCATAAGTTCTCAACATCATTAACTGTGACTTATTAACATGTTGTATAGAAAAGATGGTCAATGCAGTAATAACAAAAGCTTGAGCTTGAAGAAGGGGACTAGCTTCAGAAATCTACTCATGGTCCCCCCACCCCCGTTGTCTTTTTTTTTGTCTTTTTAGGGCCACACCCGTGGCATATGGAAGTTCCCAGGGTAGGGGTCGAATCAGAGCTGCAGCTGCCAGCCTACACCACAGCCACAGCAACACCAGATCTAGATGCATCCGTGACTTACGTCACAGCTCAGGGCAACACAGGATCCTTAACCTATCGAGAGAGGCCAGGGATCGAACCCCTGTTCTCATGGATACTAGTCTGGTTCATAAGAGCTAAGCCACAACGCAAACTCCCTCACAGTCACTTTTTAACATGTCCTTGATGGCTGTACTTTTTTCTCATTTCAATAAGCCTAGGAGGTCACCTAGTGACAGGAAGGCTTGGGACAGGGAGATGATGGGAGGTGAGGCCCTTCAAAGATTCCCCACCCAGATGGAAAAATAAAGCCCCTAACTCTGGCTTTGATAACAAAACCATTCGCCTGGGGGGAACAGCTCTAGGATGTCTAGGTGCCCAGCCTGGTGTGTGTGGGACCCTGGGATGGCGGAAGGAGAGTCATTTGATGAGTGAGAGGTTTTCAGCTTTTCTTGCCAATCCTGAGAGAAGGAAAGGATGCCCCGAAAACCTTTCTGACGGCAAGCGCATGCCATCTAACAGGGAAAATGATGTCTTGACTCAATAACTCAGAATGATCGGTACCTGTCCACCAATTTCACGTTGCCTTTGAGCCCAAATGGAGTGACTAGCGGCAGACGCCCGAGCTATTCTTAGTGCCTGGGCCATGCACTGGCACTGATGTACAACCATCACACCTGTCTGTGTTCATCTCTTTATGCCTCATTTTCCCAACTTGGTCATAAATGCCCTCCAAGCAAGGGCCACGTCTGCCAGTTCCTTTTCTACCCCTGACGTCAACCCAATGCCATGTCCATAATTAGGGCTGGGGCAGGGGCAGGGGCTGACGGACAGATAAGTTTCCATGCCAAGGAATACAGATTTTCCCCCACTGTAAGTTTAAGGAGCCCATTTGTCAGTCAGGACATGTCGCTCGGTGTTTATTACCCTCATGCCTGACAGGTCAGCAGGTACAGGCCACCAGCACGTTATATAATGTGCTGAGATCAACTCAGTTACTATTGCCAAATGGCTTGGCTTTTAAAAACCAGGCTTCTCCCGCAAAGACAAAGCAGCCCTGACCTGACTCTCTGAAGCCTTTGGTTTCTGCAGAGCAAAATACTTGCACGTTGTGATCACTATTGAGAATCTTATTTTAGTTGCTGGTCCTTACAGAAATTTTCAAAGAAGAGGAGCAGAGATGGATTGGGAGCTTAGGATAAGGACACTAGTATACACAGGCTGGATAAACAGCAAGGTCCTATTGTACAGCACAGAGAACTATATTATATTCTATATATAATAAACCGCAATAGATACATTTATCGTATCTATATATGATAAACCGTAACGGAAAAAATATGAAAAAATATATATGCATAACTGAATCTCTTTGCTGCACAGCAGAAATAAATACAACCTTGTAAATCATCTGTACTTCAATCAAATAATTTTTTAAAAGAATTGAAGGAGTTCCTGTTGTGGCCCAGCGGAAATGAATCCGGCTAGTAACCATGAGGCTGCAGGTTGGATCCCTGGACTTGCTCAGTGGGTTAAGGATCCAGGGATGCCATGAGCTGTGGTCTAGGTCGCAGACATGGCTCGGATCTGGCGTTGCTGTGGCTGTGGTGTAGGCCGGCAGCTGTAGCTGTGATTCGGCCCCTAGTCTGGGAATCTCCATATGCTGTGGGTGCTGCCCTAAAAAGCAAAAAAAAAAAAAAAAAAAAAAAAAAAAAAAAAAAAAGAATCGGAAAAAATTAAAGAGGGAGGATAACTATGAGGGGAAAGAGGAAGCTGGAACAGTGAACTTGAGAATGCAAAGCCAAAGTCCACCAGGATGGTCATCAGCATTCTGCCTGGCATACTGGCGAAAATGTGTAAAAAGCTGACATGATGAGATGCCCGAACGTGCTTTTGAAATGTGTGGAAGGGGCTGTTACCAATGGTGAGAATGGCTGTTTACTGATTTTGATAGTCAGTCACCTGCCCATTCTAATCCACAGATAACGCAGAAGTTTCCATTCTGTAGGATTTAATATGTGCCAAGAGCTATGCCACCCTCTCTACGTCTGATCTCATTTAATTTTCACAACCATCATCCCATGCCCCAGAATCTCCATACAGTGTAGATACATGCATTACGCCTCTTACGTGGATAAGGGAAAAGAAATGTCAGAAAGGTTCCAAGAGCTCCCCCAAGGTCATAGCAACTGGCAAGTAGCAGAGCTGGAGTTCAATACCGGGGTATGGGATCTAAATATCCCCCCTTGTGTAATGCTGGTAAGATCAAATCATGGAGGAGGGCAACAGGGCAGAGCAAAGGGATGTGAGAATGCCTGGAAGACGGCAGGAGAGAGATGCTGAAAATAGCACATCATAATGTGATTCAGGCCCCGAAGGGGTGGGACCACCACGTCTGCACTGGTGAAGAACAGATGTGGAAGTGGCAGGTTAAATCCTACGGGCCCCCGGCAAATATTAATTGATGATGATGCCTTCGGAAGAGCAAACACAAATTTGAAGAGACAAAAGAAAGAGCACACGTTATGGGTGCTTGGGGAAAGCCGGGGCCGGCCAGGGGAGAGATGCTGATGGAATTGATTTGGGTTATGGCTGCCACAAAAGGACTTCAGAGGAATACTCTTACTTAAGCGTTCAAGTTTTTGCAGCTGAAGCATCCATTCTGTTCTCTAAAAAGTTGCACTTGAGGATGGAGCCAGGCTTTCCCACATTCTCGTCAATTTTAGAAAGAATGAACTGCCTTAGAGACAGAACGATTGCTCCCACTCATTTCGTTCAGGTCCTGATGCTGTTCTCTTACCTAATGACATTTGCACGAGCCACCCATCGAATTGAAGCAGGAGGGAAAATAAAATTTTAAGGGAGCTGGAGGAAATGTAAGTGGATCCCTGGCTTCCAGCTCCTGATACACAAATAACGAAATGCATATTTTATGGCCTCCCAAGAGCTGAAATAACTCCCAAGTCACAGACAGTGTGCGGCAGGACAAGAGATGATTCTGGCTAGTTCAATTACTGCGGAAGTCAGTCGATTAGGACATTGTTACTGAGTACCTACCATGGGCCAACACACTCTGGTTGGTTCCTAAATAGAAACAGAACAGGCAGAATGGATCTTAGTCTTTGGGCCACACCCCATGCCTGATTAGAACCGATTTTCTACCATCTGGAGTAGGTCTGGAACCCCTGGCTGGTGGGTGGTACAGAGGCATCTTCCAAAGTCAAGTTTAGGTCTTCCGATAGACATGCTGTCGTGGTTTGCCCAGGATCCATCCCCTGCCTGCTGTTGACAACATTGTTACCTTGGGGGAAAGGATCACCCCAAGTTTCACCTGTTTTAGATGAGTCACCTCTTTCTCTTTAGCTCCAAGGTGAGAAAACAACCTTGGCTTGGTGCTTCACCACATTCCAGTCCTCAGGAATTGACCCAAACCTGTCCAACGCGAATGACCAGGTGGCTACCCAGGGGAACACAGATTTGCAATGAAACACCAGATTCTGGACAATGCCGAGTTTCTGCATTCATGCATTCTTGAAGTCAGTACCGCTCCCTGGACTTTTTCTAGGAACCAATATATTTCCTGCTGGGCTTAAGCTGGTTTGAGTGGGTTTTGGTCACTTGCATCGAAAGGACCCCTGATTGGTAGAATGCTCAATGTGACATTCTCTGCCAAGGCCAATAAGCAAAGTCAAGGGTCATGAACAAAGCAGGTGGACAAAGATACAGGATGAAGCAAAGCAAGAACCTAGTATGTTGTTGCAGGTACTGCTATAGTGACTAGAATATTATCACCGTCGAAGTAGTAGCCTGATTGCTCTAGTCAACTCCCAAATATCTTCATGGAATTCACATATATATATACACACACGCACACACCCCTATATGTGTGTGTACGTATGTGTGTATGTGTGTGTGTTTTATATATAAATAAAAACATATTTACATATATATATATATATATACATATATATATATATATATATATATTTTTTTTTTTTTTTTAACCTGGAGGAAACTCTGAAGGGAAAGGAATGAAGAATCTTGCATTGGCTAAACAATACTTAGAAATGCCTAAGCTTTTCTTTATGGAAGTTTTTAAACGCAGTCACTTTTGATTTAGTATAGAATTATAATCAACCAGAGGCTACAGGCATTTTAAGCCACTGGAGTTTATTCTGGGAGTTTTGCAAGACAGCAATCTCCATTTCTTAAACATGTGCTTTAGTAAGACAAAATAGTATTTCTCGGCAGAGCACAGCCTTAAAGAAAATCAATGTAAATGTTATCCTGCTTCTCACCTCTTTTCCCCTAGAAAACTAAACACTCTGAAGCTCGGGCACAGCAAACTCTATTTCTAAAGGTTTTGTAAGTTAAGCAATCTGAGGAAGTTACATGAAAAAAAAATCCCCTTTGAGCTGTAAAAGTGTCCGTATCTGAACACGACGACATTGAGAGCAGAAGGGAGTACAGGACGATATTTGATGAAGAGAAGTAATTATCATTTATGAATGAGGAAGCTCAGTGTTTTCCTAAATTACTCAAATTAAACCTCAAATAAATATTTGAAGTTCTCCATCTAATTCGGCTACAATGAAAAATGGAATCTCATTACCTTTGGATTTACATGGAATCTAATTTCAAAGATCATATTTATCTCAGAAGTAAATGAAAGGATGAAAAAGCATGTTTCACTAGGAAGAAAATGGACTGAAGTTTCAATAGAAGACAATACTCAATTGCATAATATAAAGGAGGTACCATTTGAAAACGTCTCTCTCTCTTTTTTTTTCCTAAAGAAAAAGTCCTGGATATTTCACTTAGTTCAGATACAAAACTATACCCTGTAAGTACCAGTTGTGTGATTAAACACTCACTACATTGTCTATAATAGCAGTACCTACTGGTGCTGCACGGCTCACTTTTCGCTGATCCATAATAAAAATTAGAGGATAGCGTTCACTTGACAAAATGATCCCCCTCTCTACAAAAATATTCACAATCTTATGTAATGATGAGTTCCCCAGTGTATTCTACCTCTAATTTAATTCGATTTTCACAGTTTTCTAGATATAACCATTGCCTCCAGCAAGGTAAACTTTTTTGTCAGTTTACACGCACGTACAGTCAAAACGCAGATGGGTGCAGGGAAGTCCGGACGGCTCTTGAAGAGCTTACGCAATGCGTTCATCTAAAGACTTGCCTACTGGTTGCTCTTTTCACCACAGCCAATGTCGCCCTCCGGTCCCACCGCCACGTGAAGAAGTGCCCTTGGATTTCAAGCAGGGAAAACAAAGGAGCAAATTAAATGGGACACCTCAACAAAGATATCAGAGACACGCCATTTATCTCTGCTGTAAGATGTAGAGAGAAGATTCATGGTTATTGAACCACATTTTCCCAAGTAAGTGATAGTCCTCCTTTCGCTTAATGAACACTTACTGAGTAGCAGCGCTAAGCTGGACGCAACCACAATCTTTTGAGAGGATATTCTCCCTGAAGGGAAACAGAAGAAGAAGAAGAATCAGAGAAAAAAAAATATATATATATATTTTTTTGCTTTGTTTTTTAGGGCCGCACCCGCAGCATATGGAGATTCCCAGGCTAGGGGTCGAATCAGAGCTACAGCTGCCGGCCTACACCACAGCCACAGCAAACAGGATCCGAGCTGCGTCTGCAACCTACACCACAGCTCACAGCAATGCTGGATCCTTAACCCTAGCGAGGCCAGGGATCGAACCCGCAATCTCAAGCTTCCTAGTTGGATTCGTTTCCGCTGCACCACGACGGGAAATCCAGAAAAAATATATTTAGAGTGCGTATCATTCTGTATCCTATTCTCGGAGCTTCGAGATAGATGAGCTGATCTCTTTGGGTGCTCTGAGAAATCTTGCAGTATAGAAACGTGTGTAATCCAACAATTTCCAAACACATTTAATTATGTCACTCTACTTTACTTTTGTTCAATAAAACTCACTGATATCCACAGAGACAAAGGTTTTCCGAAGTATCAGTCATTTAAAAGTCACATTATCCTCTCCACAGTCAAAAAGAGCCTGCCTTAGTACCAGATCTTTCCACGCCTCTTTTGGGATGCCTGGATGTCATTTTTTTTTTCTTCGCCAAGTACTTCTACCTGTGGTGACACCTGTGCTTGCATCCAGGCAGCCTCCATCCCTGCAACTTCCTGTAACAATTCCTCAATTTTGCTCTCAAGATCTGCCCTCTTTCCCATCCTGCCTCGTGGTACCCAAGGTGCCATGAACCAAGTCTGTCTAATCACTGTGTTCAATCCCAGTGACCGACACAGAGCAAAGCCCGAGCTCTGAACGGGTCCAATAAGAAGACACTCTGAAACGTTCACTGTTTAGGCCACACCCACAGCACGGAGAATTTCCTGGGCCAGGGATCGAACCTGCGCCACAGCAGTAACCCAAGCCACAGCAGTGAGAACACTGGATGCCTAACCCACGGAGACACTGAGGAGTTCCTGGAACGTCATTTTTATAACTGTCACCAATGCAGTTGCTAGGAGGACCTAGTTCCGCCTGTGGCTCCTAGGGACCAACTCGCAACTCTGTGGAAAAATATTAGCAATTATAAAGCCAACACGGAAAAGCAGAGACGAGGGATGAGGACAAACTCTGAGAGCTGCCGCATCTTGGTTAGCAGAGACCCTTGATGAACAAAAGGCCCACGGAAGCAACTTTAGGGATAGAACTAAAGTATTTGGGAATTTCCTGGAGACAGGTGTTCTTTGGTAATATTTCCCATTTGGGTCCCAAATAAATTTTTCATGTGATGAGAGCAGCTCATTCCCTCTTCTTCTCTCTGTAATGGAATTTGGATGAGAACTGTGGATATAACCTACTTAATTACACTGAGCCAACTCCAAATGGTGGATAATCTCTTAAATTTTTTGTCAAGATAAATAGGATAGAAAATTGATTCACATCCCAGCCTCTGCTCTAATTTCACAGGCATAGGAGACTGGTACCACGGACAGAATATTGACAATATGCTATGTCAGCAGCCGAAAACGGATTACTTGATAGGGGCCAAAATACTCAACAGATGGTAGATGCGTTGTGATCCTATGTAAGATGGGAAATTCCTCTCTGAGGCTGGAAGTCAAATTACAGAAGTTTGTTTCCAGCATTTCAGCATCACAGCAGCAACCTATGTTCATGTCGCCACAGAGCCCTTACAGTGGTCAGGAGGTGATCTTTAGCGTTGGCTCAGTTTTCTCATCTGTAAAATGGGAGAAATAATAACATCCTTTTCCTAGGGGTAAGCAGTAAATGAGATAATCCACAGAGAGGATGTACGGATGGCGTCCGGGCACATCATCAGCATCCATAACTGTTCGATGGCGATGGCTGCGGTGATTATGGGCGATGATGATAACGATAATAACCTCGATCATTAAGATGACGGTGATGATGCCGACAGGGTTGGTGCTGGAGGTGATTTTGAATGGACCAGAAGAGAGAGAGATTTGACTCTGATTCGGAGGGTGGGTGGCATTTTGGCAAGCTGTCAGGGACAACACATCCAGATGGAAGAAGCAGTGAGAAAAAAAAAGGGGAGAGGGGTTCAGATGTGGAGCAGGTGGCAGGACACAGACGGGAGATTCTTGTGCAGTTTTGCTAGCGGGGCGGCGAATAAATGATTTAAGTGAGAGGCGATTCTGGAGAGGAATCCAGGGATGCGAACCATGCTGTTTCCTCTGTTAAGACGTGAGGTCACTGCAAGCAGTCCAGAAGCCCAGGGTTCTAGTGAGCGTAATCTGATGAGAAGGACGGGTTGAGATGGGAGGGACGCTAGGTAGAGATATCAGACCGCAAATGGCTTCCAAGAAAAGACAGTAAGAAGGAAGGAGGGCTGAAACGTGAGTGAGGGCTCATGCAAACCTCACCAGGTCTATAACACGAGACGGTCTCAAATTCCAACCACAGCTCGTTTAACACAAAAATAAAAAGCCCACAGTTCTCTTACTTACTGAACCATTGTGGCCGGAAAGGCAGTTCCTTGCATTAGTTTCCTATTGTTGCTACAACATGTCACCACCAAGTAGTAGCTGAAAATAACTACACATTTATTGTCTTATAACTGCGTATAGTGGAAATGGACATGAATCTCACTGGACGAAAATCAAGGCATCTGCCGGCAGGTGGCATTCTTCTCCGGAGGCTGCTGGGAGAATCATTTTCCAGCTTCGAGAGTTTGCCAGAATCCCTTGGCCTACAGTGCCTTCCTCCTCAAAGCCTGAAAAACTACATTTTTTTTGGGCAGCACCCTCGATCTGTGGAAGCTCCAAGGACAGGGATCGAGCCCGAGCCACAGAAGTGACAATGCCAAGTCCTTAACCACTAGGCCACTAGGGAGCTCCCCTCTGACAATTCTTCCACTGTCACATCCCTCTGAGCACAGGCGAAAGTTATCAGCTTCTAAGGACCGCTGTGATGACACTGGGTCCTCTCCGCATCTCAAGGCCCTTATCTTAGCCACATTTGCAAAGTCCTCTCTGTTGTGAAAGAGGCAGAATTTAGTCACATGTTTAAGGGATTAGGACTTGGACGTGGGGGGGAGGGGGCAAAATTCTGCCCGTCGCCATCATTTCGTATCTGTGTATTTAGAGAGTGGGACCACACATGACTTCCCAGGTTGATAAAAAGACGATGGGACATGCTGCTACACAGCATTTATGCAGAAAATGTTTTCTCAAACTTGGGTGATGGCCACACAAAAAAGAAAAGGAGTTCCTGTTGTGATGCAGTGGGTTAAGAACCTGACTGCTGCAGCTCGAGTTGCTGCGGTGGCTCAGGTTCAAACCCCAGCCTGGCTCAGTGGGTTAAAGGATCCGGCGTTGCGGCAGCTGTGGCTTGGATTCAACCCCTGGCCCAGGAACTTCCATATGGTGCAGGTGGGACCATAAAATAAAATAAAATAAATACAATACAATAAAATAAAATAAAATAAAATAGCAGCTTCGGACGCCAGGTAGACTAAGGAAGTAGAGTGATGAGGTCTTCAAAGTGACAAGTTTGGATTTGAGGACCAAGGATGGGGGACAGGAGAAGCAAGGAGGACAGAGTCGCAGCCACATAAGCATTCTTTAAAAAAAAACAGCCACATTTATTACGGGTTTAACCCATCTCCTCCCTCCTCCCCCCTCCCCCCAGCACACAGACACGCAGCTGCTCTGGCAACCACAGGACTCATTTTACAGGGACAGGAGGTCATCTTCTGATGTGAGTGACATCGAGCCCCCGACACAGCTAATAGCAGAAGCTTCTGGATACCAAACACATGCCTGGGATATTTCCCGGTCCCTTTTACTTTCCCCCGACATCCATCAAGGCAAAAGGGACATCTTCACGTTAACAGTGAGCACGAACGTGACGTAACATGGACAACAAAATAAACGGATGCTGCCTGGGCAGGCCCTTGTGTCCACCCTACAAATCCGAAAACATTTTGCTGCAGCGACGATCCCCAACCAGCCTCATCACAGGTTGACAGATTTAGCTGGAGGTGAAAATGGAAACCCAACCCTGCCAATTCCACTGATTATGTTTCAGAGTCCAAGGGGGAGGAATTCAGTAATGTGAATTTATAGGAAGGGAAACCACGGCCTCAAGACAGTACATTTCTTGGCTCACGGTCCTTCTAAAGTCAAGAAGAACAAACTTGAACTATCCTGGGGTTGAAAATACCTTTTCCGGTTCAGCTCATTTCTGATTAGACTAGAACTGGCTAAAAACAGAGGATTGTGATTTCCAGTTAACCGATCGCAAAACCTCTGCCTGATCTTGTTTATTAATACTGATGCATAAAACTTTCTTAGCGTCAGAGTTCCTCAGTGGCTCAGTGGGTTAAGGATCCAGCATTGTCACTGCCGTGCATCTGATCACTGCTGTGGCATGGGTTCAAACTCTGCCCTGGAAACTTCTGCCTGCCTTGGGCACGGCCAAAAAAAATTACCGTAGTATCTCATGATTGTCATTTTGGAATGATGGTTTTTGAGGTCTTACCTTATACACCAACCTTCTTTAATGTTAAACTATCTTAGCCACTACCATTCTGTATTTTAAATCTCTCCATTTTTTAAAGTACGATACCTGTTCCTGTCAATTGATGTCAATGAACAGATTTGGAAACGCTTTTCTGCAGAAAGGTACACAGGTGGGTGATGTCCTCGCTCCACGTGCCCTTAAAAGCCGGCACCTTGTCATCTCTCCACATCCCAGGATTCCGATAAAACAATAAAATCCCTTCTTTGAGACTCATGTTATTTAAAGCAAATTTCTGATGAATTAGCCCATGTTTTAAGCCCACGTATAATATTTATCAAAATCCTTACAAGCTAGAGGCTCAAACCTAAGAATATCTTGTAAGCATTTTTATTTCGGTCATGGATGATTCCCTACAGGAAAGAAAAAGCTATTAATAAATAAATAAAGCAAGCTTTGTTTTCAAAAGATTACCTAAAGAAGATTAACTTGTTTATCATCAATACTCCAAAAGTAATTTTCTATCAGCTTGCCCATACGCTCCAGGGACCGGTCAGTTTGAACACCTCCTAGTTGCTGGTTCTCATTGACGCACACTCACACGCACATACCCACACGCACACGCTCACACACACCCCGCAAAGGGAAGCCGCGTTCAGAGACTAACCGCTTGACCCTGTACCCAGCTTCCTGGCCCCATTCAGGAGACCTGTGCACTGAGTCTGGGAAGACGGAGAAATAAAACAGCTGGGCTCCCTGTCTAGGTCTGTCTTGTGGGAGTTGCGGCGAGAAACCAAACACAACGAGAATGATGGCCGTGTCACCGACATCCTTCCGGAGATATCTGATGACAACTGTCCCCAGCCAGGGCGTCTACATTCAGGAAGTTATCAGCTACGGAAACCCTCTGATACCATTCGTGATGGGCATTGCCACAGACAGGCTGAGGCACTTTACAAGAAAGTCAGGTCTCTGCTGAGATCTCTCAGGTCATCGTAAAAATTATTCTCTGGGTTAAATGTGTTTAAAGGCATGAGGGTAAGTTACCATTTTTTATTTTTTGGTGTTTGCTTTTTTTTTTTGCTTTTTCGGGCTGCACCTGTGGTATACGGAAGTTCCCAGGTTCCCAGGCTAAGGGTCGAATTGGAGCTGTAGCCACCAGCCTACACCACAGCCACAGCAACGCCAGATCTGAGCTGCATCTGTGACCTACACCACAGCTCACAGCCACACTGGATCCTTAACCCACTGAGCGAGGCCAGGGATCGAACCCGCAAACTCATGATTCCTAGTTGGGTTCATTACCGCTAAGCCACGTTCAGAACTCCCACAAGTTACCATTTAAAAGGTTTTCTTTCCTTCATTTTGTACAACAAAAAAAATTATCCGTGTTCCCCCACATCGAGTAAATCTAGATTTCCATGCATAATAAATGTGGAGCATAAGAGTTAAAAGCGTCTCCCCTGTATCTCAGAGTCTATTTTATCACATCACAGGGATCATAAAACATGCATAAACACAAGGAAACAATTCAAGCCAGAGGGCTTATGACCAGTTTGTATAAAAGCTCCAGACACAATCAGCTTTAGATGGTGAGCCTGGGGTCTTTCAGCTGAAGAATCTGGAGATCAGCATGCCCGGATGGATAACGTCACAGGCTCAGCCTCAGGCACATCTGGGTTGGAATGCCAGTGTTGCCACTACTAGCAGAAGTTACCTGGAGAAAATGTTCAGTGCTACTGCTACTGCCATGGGTTTCAAGTGAAATTATGCAGGTATAGTGCCTAGCACATTGCATGGCCTGTAATAAGTTTGCAAAGAGTATTTCCGTTAACCTATGATGTCTTCTCTTGCTAAAGCTTATAGTCAGGAAGGTCATCTTGCAGAGATAAATGCTAGGTAATGAGGTCATTCTGATCATCCTGAATCCACATTTCCCAGACTCCCTTGCAGCAAGACTGGTCTCATCTTAGTTGGTCTGGGCAATAGCTAGTCAGCGGGACAGCCACGTGACAATTCCAGACTGACACATAAAAGGGGGTGTGGGGTCTTACCGCCTTCCCCTCTCCTATTACCAGAACCCCGTGAAGCCGCATGAGACAGAAGTAAAACTACATAAGACAGATACATCTGAATCCTGGCATTTTCCCTTGGAAGAGAATAGCCTCGGAAGCCAGCAGAATCTGCAGTGGGCTTTGGGCAGCAAGAATGAAACTTCCATGTAATAAGCCACTAAGATATCAGGGTATGTCCTGTCCTGACTAATACAGATTCCTGTCCGCCGTCCCCCCACCCCCGGAACTGTAAACTGGGAATTCAGAAAATGTCACTTCTAATTTGGGTTTCTATGAATGCCCCCAGTCACAAATATCCTTCTTCTGCAAGTCTGATTCTTTGAGGAACCAGATATCTGCCACCCTTCTCTGTGGCTACTGCAGAGATTGAAATGAGCTTAACAGCATTTCTCTATGACATCATATAACATATATGCTTACATAATGAATGTGTCTAAATTTTTGTGTCTTTTTAGGACCACACCCACAGCATATGGAAGTTCCCAGGCTAGGGGTCGAATCAGAGCTGCAGTTGCCAGCCTATACCATAGCCACAGCAACTCTGGATCCGAGCTGAGTCCGCAGCCTACTCCACAGCCACAGCAATGCCAGATCCTTAACCCACTGAGTGAGGCCAGGGATCGAACCTGCATCCTCATGGATGCTAGTCGCGTTTGTAACCCCATGAGCCACAATGGGAACTCCTTAAATATTTTAAAATCATACCATCATGAGAAGAATCTGTATACACACACACACACACACACACACACACACAAACGGGGTGCAAATCAGAGATGTGCAATTATTCAATCAGAAACATTTCTTGGAAGATGTTTCATCATTGTGGGCACATGAAACATAGAAGAGAAGAGGCCATCTGGAGAAGCTTTAGAAAGAACAATGATATCTGCATGACACAGTTTCCAAGGGTCTCTTGATATGGGGGGGGGGTGCAGGGAGAAGGTGTTGAGGGGAGATTGGGGAGACAGGATGAACTACAGCTGGATAAACGATGGGACGCTTATGCTTGGGAGTTTAGCTTCCACAGATTTAAAAGAAAATGCCTGCCTTTGTGTCTCTCTGTTGTGTCAGGCGCTCTTTGGGGCAAGCTCCATCAACACACGTGTTTTTCCTCCCTTTCTGAAGAATGCATTCACCCCTTTAGTAACTGGAAATGTTCCCAAGATGTATATAATTTCATGGATGGGAGAACACCAATTTCACAGAACTTAAACGGCAAGACCATGTAGTGCTTAAATTATGCAAAAACAAACTGCGTCCGGGGTACCCGGAAAGCCTGGGCATGGTGGTCCTGGGATGTGCTGTCATCTGTGTGCATCTCCAGGGCCCGAGGGGCTTCCTGAAGCATCGGTGGAGGGAAAGGGGAGGGACCCAGGCTCAGAACGGACCCAGGAGAATCTGCAAAGTTCCCATTTGGAGAGAAGCTTTCTGGCTGCTATCCAAGCCCCCTCCCACCCCCCCACCCCCCCCACTGACTATTTGCTCTGGATTGACCTCCACCTGAATGACAAGGACCTGGCAACTGGAGAGGAAGGTCCGGGCTGGCTGGAAACCCACCCTATCGTGTTGAAGGGAACTGGTCCTTCATATTTTCTCCATTTAGTACATGAGGAAGCGAGAGCCCACCCCCACCCCTGCTGCTGCCTGGGCTTGAAATGAAACAACGCAGACCAGGTACACAGCCCAGCGCTCGACATGTGATCCACCTTCAAAGGACAGTTTTGTTAAGATGTGGCTTCCTCTATCAGAGGCCAGAGAGGACCTGTTTCTCCAGAGTTGGGATCAACCTGAATGTACAAATAAGAGGCATAGTAGGAAAAAAAAAATGTAATATTCATATCATGGTAATATTCATATCTTAAAAAAAGAATTGAGACAGGAGATGGTTTTCATGATGGAATATAAGCACAATGCTGCCTGAAGGCTATTGGCTAAAAAGTATAGGTGGTTTGGGGAAAAAATAAAGGAAAGCATTAAATATTACAGTTGTTAGTCCTAAGTAGTGAGGTAAGCTACATTCTTGTATTTTTCTATATTTTTAAAATGTTCGGCAATGAACGTGTATTATTTTTATGTAACTAGCAAGTAATGTTTGGGCTTAGTTCACATTAAAAGTGTGATTTTAAAAGCCTGGAACGCTCCTCCCTCCAGTAAAGTTAACTAAGACCATTTCTTGCTGATGTAATGACTAACAGCATCTCCTGCCTTCAGTCATTTTTAGTTAATAAGTAGAGTGGGAATTGAAATGAACAGAATACCAAAGGAGACAGCCCAAGTGTATTCAGAAGCCCTCTCTGTCCATGAAGGAGGCCACGGAAGAAAAGGAAATGACAAGGCATTGAGCTCCGAACCTCAGCTGAAACTTCTGAACCATCGTGCAACCTTAAGTGAGTCACCCCATGTCTCTGAGACTCAGTTTTCCTCATCTGGAAAATGGTACTAACACTACCAGCCACACAGGGTGATTCTGCAGCTCCCCTTCAGTAAAAACGGAGAATGTGTCAGATGCACTGAAAACGTACTAGCTTCTTTCACATGAAGATTTTCTCACTCAAGGGACAGACAAAAGGAGCAACTAGAGCAGAAATCATCTTGAAGAACTGTGTCTTTTCCGCCAGCCTTCCGTGTTTCAATTACTTTTGCTGACCCGTTAATGGTAATTCATTACGGGGGCTTAGCCATCATGTACAAATTTAAGCCGATCTTTAATTTCTTCCTCTAGGGCTCCCGATCAACTCCGAGGACACTGATAAAGAAGCCAGCCTCCCATCAGGACGACTGTCCCCTAAGCCTGCTGCTTTTCAAGGACAGAGGGGATTGCAGCCCTGGAAGTAATTGATAGCGCTGTGCCTCCTTCCACTGCAGCAATTTCTAAGGTGGCACAAGCTGATGATGTTTGCAAGACTTAAGTTCAGGGGGTTGGCCGTGGCCAGTGATTGATTGCATCTTGATATTCCCTCTCCTCTGATATTTAAACTGGGGGAGAGGATGAAAACATCTGCCCTCCATGGCTGCTCAGGAAAATTACAAAATCAAAAACTATAGGAAAGCATCCCCGTCTTGCTTTTAGCTAATTAAAACAGGGAGCCACCCCCCACACACCCCCACCTCCGCCCCCGGCCCCTGGTAGCTTTTTCTTGGTCCTGTGCTGCCATCTACTGGCCACATTAGTCTCTGCACCAGCAGCCCACAGGCAGATTAGGATGGAAACATATGCATATACAGGTGTGTTTTAGAACCAGCTCTTCAAGTTGAACAGTCAAAACATGCTAATAGCCCAGAAAACCATAAGGATATCCGATTATTTTTCTCTGTGTTTAAACATACAGTGCACAGATAAAGAGAAGTTTGAAGCGCTCCCAGTGAGCTGGTAATAGCTCCTCTACCATCAGAACTAGGCTGCGTAATCTGGAAGAAAGAAGGGGACAGGTATGAGCAGGCACCAACCACGTGACAGATGCTTGCATCTCTGTGACCCCACTTCATTCTTCCAGCCACTTCGTAGAAGGGAAAGTATGATTCCCGTTTTACTGAGGCTTCCAAGTTTCAAAACCCATCGAGAAGAGAAGCAGATTGCTGAGAAGGAATGGAAGGAGGATTTGAATCCAGATGTGTCTTCCCAGGAAGCTTAAACTGCCAGGCATCTCCCACCCTGAGCCTCACCAGCCCACACTCCCATATGTTTCTTGACCAGAGCCTGCACACCTGAGGGCTTGTGGTCCCCTTAGACTTGATGTGATTCACTTGGTCTGTGCAGTTTGCCTACACACACACACACACACACACACACACACACACACACACACACTCCTTTTTTTTTTTTAGGGCCGCAGCATATGGAGGTTCCAAGGCTAGGGGTCAAATAGGAGTTGCAGCCGCCGGCCTACACTGCAGCCGCAGCCACGCAGGATCCGAGTCGATTCTGTAACCTAAACCACAGCTCATGGCAACCCCGGATCCTTAACCCACTGAGCGAGGCCAGGGATCGAACCTGCATCTTCATGGATGCTAGTCAGATTCGTTAACCGTTGAGCCAGGACGGGGACTCCCCCCCTCCCCACATCTCTACATACATATATAGGTATATGTGGATATATGCCTGTCTATTCTATAGCTTTTATTTTGCTAAACCATTTGAAAGCAAGTTGTAGCTAAACCCCCGCCCCCAATAGCTCAGCCACAAGTCCTTATAGGAACCGCCTCCTACAAAACCATAGTTCTATTATCACCCCGTAGAAATTAAACCTTAATTCAAAATTATTATCTAATATCAAGTATCACATGCAAATGTCCCAGTGGCCTTTCCCCAAAGCCACCTCAGCGTGGGTTCCTACTCAGCACCCCACAGTCCAGCCCCCACCCCAAAGAATCATCTGGTCCAAATGCAGCTGCTGAGAAACCCTGTTCCAACAGCATCGTTATCAAACCCATGGATGATAAATCATTAAAATGTAATTATTATGAAACGCATCTCTAACTTTCCCTTTCCACAAGATTTAATACATTTCCCCAGTCTTCATAACTCCACAAAAAAGGGACAATCTGAGGCAAAGCCTGACAACGGAGCGTGTGTGACAAAAATAGGAGGGATGCCCCTAGTGGCCAGCCTAGGGACTGCATGGGAGTTCAATTCTTGGTGTGGAGACAGGGCTTCAGCAGCTGAGAACACAAGCAGAGAGCACTGATTCTGCTGGGTTGTTTGCAGCTTTTTGTTGTTGTTGTTGCTTTAACTACCCCAGTCCTACTGCAAAAATCATGCATTTCTCATGCAAGAAAATCCATACTCTGGGCACAAGGATTTCATTATTTCCAAGGATGAACTTTGAGGGGATCCTAACATCCCTTCTTGGGGATTAAAAAAAAAAAAAAAAAAGCTGTATCTAGCAGAGGTGTTAACAGCGAAGAGTTCTGAGTCATGGAGAACGTGCCCTCTTTCTGAGATACAGTCAAAAATTTGGAAGAAGAAATAAAGGCTTAAAAGGGGCGGGAGGAGAAAGAAAGCGTCAAAACCTATTTTAAGGAACACGTGTTACTTTTGCCAAGCACAGTCCTAGTGACTCACACAAGGGAGTCGGTGAACGCTCACTGGGTGATCCTCTAAACAGCTCACTTCATCTTCAGAACAACCAGGTTGAGTAGCAGGGGCGGCTATATTTCCACTTCACTTACGTAAGAACTGAATTTCAAAAAAGAGAGGTTGTGTTTATGCGAACACCATGATCGGACGAAAACCGAATATTTACTCCACTGGGCTAAGATGTGATTTGTTGGCAAAACGATTTGGGGGGTCGGGAGAAGCATGGTGACCATGTGTGCCATTTGTTTTTGCCTTGAACTAATGAATTATACTCACAACAATTCATCTCAATTCTTTTCTCACCTGACTATATTTTCCGAATAGGAAATACCTAGATGCGTCCCTTCTCCTAGAGACAAGGAAAACGAGTTGATCACCGACCTATTCCTGCTCAGTCTGGTTATGGCTCTGAATCTGCGACCTGGAGATGGGCACCTGCCACCTGCCTCTACAGGGATTGAATTGTGAGCCGCTGCAGCTGCTGACCCTCAACGCCCCGTTAAAGGAGCCCAGGGTGGCGAGCAGGAGGGGGGCGCTCTGTGCTCTCGGAAATAGGTCTTCAGATAGACATTTTCAGAGATTTGACGAGCCCAATTCTTGCATCTCCCTGTATCTAGAAAGGTGCTAAAATTCCTCATGGTGATGTCTGCTCCTCGTGATCAGAAGGAACCTTCACAAGACCAGCAGGGACCGTCTGCAAAATGTGAACTTGGCTGCATGTACCTCCCCCTTCACTACAATCACATGTATATGGAACTTCCCCACTTCCCCCTGCCTCTTTGGAGCGGAGTTTCAGAGCTCTCTGCAAGGCTGCCTCCCAGACTATAGTCCTCGTTTTTGCCCCCAGTACAACTTAAGTCTCAACTTTTAGGTTGTACATTTTTGTTAAGTCAACAAATCCTTTGCAGCACAATTTTCCAGGCAAAAATGACTGATGGATTTAAGTTGGCTACCAAGACGGAGATCAAAGATTTTTCACCAAGTAGGATTGAAAAGAGACTTCAACTTAGAGATCAGGACAGAAACCTGAAGTTTTCTATAAGCTATGGTAAAAGTCCCTCAGGCCCAATTACCACGGGGCCCCATCTGCATTTATATTGTGATTTCCTACATTTTGATTCAATTCTATGCTTCCCATGGTAGGTAAAACGGGGTAAGACACTTCATTAATGTTTTGACCCGCACGTCTGCAACGCTGCAATGTTCATGGAAGACAGTCTGCAGTGTTAGGTCAGTGCCTACTATCTTTTCTGCCTTACAAAGATGAAACGCAAAGAGTTAAATCGTAACCACAGCAGTGGCCCTTGTCAAGCATTATTTCTACTGCCTGCTCATAGTCGATTTAAGTTTGACACCGGAAAAGTAGAATCAGAAGGAAAAATCCAAATGTTACTGTGGAATAGAACACAAGTCAGTGTCCACTAGGAGGTCCAGCAAAAAGCAGAGAAATGAAGGATCCTAGTAGTAACAACTTTTTGTCTTTTTAGGGCCACACCCACGGCATATGGAGGTTCCCAGGTTAGGAGTCGAATCGGAGTCACAGCTGCCGGCCTACACCACAGCCACAGCAACGCAGGGTCCACGCCGCATCTGCGACCTACACCACAGCTCATGGCAACGCTGGATCCTTAACCCACTGAGCGAGGCCAGGGATCGAACCTGCGTCCTCATGGATACTAGTTGGGTTTGCTACCATTGAGCCATGACGGGAACCCCCTAGCAGTAATAATTATGAGTATCTACGCACATCCCGTAATAAGCCCTATCTTACCTCCCTTTATTATCAGCCACAGCCACAGACGATAGGGCTCCTCCTGCGAACCCATTTAACAGATGAGGAGATTATATTTCAGAGAACTGAATTAACTCCCTCTAGACCACATTATCATGCAGCAGCAAAGCTGGCTGGAACCCCATCAAAGTCAGGATCTGAAACTTTTCATCACTGCCTTGTCTGCCAGGCAGACGAAAACTAAAATACTGCCTTCACGGACTCCATGAAAGCTGGAAGTAAAGCTTAGGAACATGAAAGAAAATAAACAGATAGACACGGTGGGTTTTGTGATGAAGAAAGTTCTAGTATTTGTTTAGCCTCTCTAGGGTGAGTTAACAGTTAACAAACAGAACCTGAAAGCAAAGGAAGACTTTGCATATAAAAACACTCCATCCTTTTTCTGCTCAAAGAACTCACCTGGGTCCTCCTGGTGGGGGTGGGGAGCCACTTTGGACTTGGTTGAGTCCACGCTTCGTGGAAGCGTTTTAAACGTTCCAGCAAAGGAGATACTCGCAATCTCTGACTCCCCTTTCAACCCGTTTGAACTTGGCATAAAAGGGAAAGAACGCCGTGGTACGTGTCTGACTATCGTTTCCAAAGTGCTAGATTCCACTCGTCCCCCTTGACCAAGAAGCAGGACTTGTGGAAACGGACCAGGGAAACTGAGACCAAGAAACGTAGCCACGCGACGATGCCTAGAACAGGCAGAGACAACCCTCACCTTTGTTTGCGTCACCAAGACAACGTGTCTAAGTGTGTCCTGGACGTCGGTTCACTTAACACGTCAGCTTCATCGATGTCACCATTTCTGCCTGCTTCCTGGGTCACCTTTACAATGACAAGGTTATTATGTTTCTTGAAATTGCCTCTGCTGGGCTCCGGTAACACGTAAGAGGCTGTTTCATATCCCCACCCGAACGGAAAACACGTCTAACTTGCCGTCCGTGGATGGAGACCATCAGACTACATGGGTGGACAGAGAGCAGCACCCCTCGGTTGCTAAATTCCGGCGGGAGAGTGCGCTCGATGCTCTGACTCTGTTCCCAAAACTGAGCAGGGCTACAGAGGGGCCGGGGTTGCGGCAGAAACGCACAGAGATGATCTCTTTGACTCCGGAAAGACTGCAGTGGGCTTGAGAGGGAAAGCAGCTTCTCACTCCTAGGGTTCGATTACGTTAAATGGCAAAGGCTTCCACCACCCAAAAGGACTTCCTCTGGGAAGGATGGGATTGAGCCGCATTCGGAAAACACGCTCTAAGCTGCTGATCCGTCCACCTTCCCGGCCACACTGTATAATAAGCCTCATCAGCCGTCCCTGGTCAGCGATGAACTCTTTGAGCTTAAAGTGGAGGAGACCTCAGCAACTCTTGAAATCAGATGGTCCGAGCCTCTTTTCCAAAATACATGGGACTTAAAGGATGCCCTACGTCAGTTCAGCGTATCTTGTGTCTGAAAAGTGTTGTTTCCCAAAAGCATGCGATGGGTGGAAATCTGGTGTACAACTGCTTCACCAAATGGAAACTCTTTGGTGACTGGAGAACCTCTAAAGAGATTTCTCAGAGCCTTGGTTTCTCTCTCTTTCATTTATTTATTTTTCTTTTGATGGCCGCGCCTGCGGCATATGGAGGTTCCCAGGCTAGGGGGTCGAATCTGAGCTGCAGCTGCCAGCCTACGCCACAGCCACAGCCACACCGGATCTGAGTCACATCTGTGACCTAAGCTGCTACTTGCAGCAAAGCCAGCTCCTTAACCCACTGAGCGAGGCCAGGGATTGAACCTGTATCCTCAAGGGCACTACGTCGGGTTCCTAACCCACTGAGCCACAACGGGAACTCCAGTTTCTTTTTCAGTGACTACCCCATACAGAAGCTACATGTGGTCACACACTAAGAACTGGAAATAAGGCTATCACACTGTGAGTGGGAAACACAGACCAGATTTTGAAGACCTGGGACAAGAAAGAAAAGAATATCAACTCCTACATAGTTTGATTTTGATTACATGCTGATAACATCACACAGGCTAAATAAAAAACACCATTCAAATTAATTTCATCTGCTTCCTTTTGGCCTTTCACTGGGGCTGCTAGATAGTGTAACCTTACATATGCACCTTGCATTCTGTCTCTGTTGGGTTAGTACAAGATTAGATGCTTAGTATGGCTCCTTGCTGATGAATCAGTCAAGTAATATATAAAAATTCTTCCTTAAGATCTCAACAGACTATAAAAATAGGCCCTTTAATTTCACGAGGCGAAAGTCACTGGTAGGTATGTTAAAAGCCTCACCATCTCTGTTCAGTCTTGCTCTATATTAAAGGTTCATAACGATGTCAGAAGATAAATAGCCGACTATCTTTAAAGTTAGAAAGGGGGGAGAAAGATTTTACGGCTCATATATCTACGGATAAAGCAATCCAACTTTGGAGCGGTCCAAACGTGTTCCCTAATCAAAGATATATTTTTAATGAGATTTTCTCTTTGATTGAAAATGTAAGGCTGTAATGAACCGCTGGGTCATTACTCTGCTTCCGGGCTTAATTTTTATTTAATTCTAGCTCCCCGATGTTTTTGATATGGAGCTCTTAATTTATGCTGGATATTTAAAACTTTCTTTTTTGGATCTTTTGATGTAGGTAGCCTTTTGGGGCGCTAAGTTCATTCTAAACTTACAGTAACAAAAGAAAGACTTCTAGTCTCCATAGAAACATGTCACATACTTTTTTATGTCTTTGTGTGTGTGTGTGTGTGTGTGTGTGTGTGTGTGTGTGTGTATTTACAGAGGTAACCAGTCAGGTGTTACAATTGGGCCTTAACTACCGTCTAGTTATTGGCCACCCTTAATTTTATGGCAGCCGGGAGTAGCTAAAAAAATGAATGATTTCTGGGGTTTAGAGAAACTAGGATCAAATGGCAGCCCTGCCAACTATTCACTGTGAGAGCTTGGAACACCCCTTTAATATTTCTGTAATTGCATTTCATCATCTCAACAAGGAGCGTCTATCTGCTTTCTTGGTTGGTTGTCCTGCTTATAAATCAGTCAGCAATTGACCTTGTACCTGGAAACACTCAGCACTCAGACAGTCATTGTTACTCTTTTGAAGTGGGTGCCTCTTTAGATTCTAGGCAGAAAAATGAGTCTGCAAAGTGCAGTCCCCTTTATCCTCAAGGGCTTCCGTCCAGGTCAAGCCCTTTCCACCCCAACCCTGGGATGTTAGGACACATTTATTGACTGTTGAGAGCCAACTTGGCCTAGAATCCACGTGGGGTCTTGTAACTGGAAAGAGCTCAGGACTTCCCAGAATTCGTCAGAGGCTAGGATGGTATGCTGTCTCTAAGCCACTTTGTCCCCAAACTTTCCTGAACCTACAAGCCATGCTCAGAACTCCCAGGTGTAATTCTCACCTCTCGGTTCACTGTTCTCAAGCCTGTCTCTGTAACCAGTGTTAAGAAGCCTGCCTGCCTGCATTCCTGCCCCTTTATAGCCTGGTCCCAGGCGAAGGAAGGAGTTGTATGTATAGTAGTACGGTGTGTATGTGTGTCGTCTGTGTAGGTATGTGTGTTGTGGGTGGTGTGTGGGTGTGTGTGTGTGTGTGGGAGGGTTCTTCCCAGTGCAGTGTCCTTTTATCTACTTCTGATAACAACTGGGCCCCCTCCAACCTTCCTCTCTCCAGTTTCACTTTATAGAAAACATGTGGGGTCCCCTCTTTTCATTTAGAGGTGCTCTCTCCTCTCCCATTTCCCTCAGCATCCACGGAGACCTGACACTTGACCCAGGCTCCAGGAATGCACACAGGCGTCAGGCTCCAGCCAAATTCCATTCCATGCCAACATGGAACTGATTCAGCAGTGGACATAAGACCCAACCCTGCTTGAACCTAGGACTTGTTCACTACATTGGTCTGAAGTAATGAATCTCCTGGGGCCATTTTGCTCCTTTTGGGAAAAGTCTGCCTGAAATGAAGGCAACTCTAAGATAAACAGAACCCAGAGATGGAGATGAGTAGATACGTGATTCATGTTAGGAGCACCTGGATCCAGCCAAACCTGAAGCCAGGTATCCCTGAACTTTCAGATGTGGGTATGTATCAGCTTCTTGGGTTAATTTGTTACTGTTTGTTTCACATTAACAAATCACTGCAAGCTGGGTGGCTTTAAATAGCATATATACGCCATATCACAGAGATGGAGACTGGAAGGCCACAATCTAGGGGTCCACAGAGGCATGTTCCCCTGAAGGCTCTAGGGAAGGATCTCTCTGCCCCTCTAGCTTCTGGTGGTTGCTGGCGATCCCTGGCATCCCTTGGCTTGTAGCCTCATCACTCCCATCTCTGCCTTCATTGTCTCAATGCCTCTTCCCCGTCTATGGGCTTCTGCAACCAAATCTTTCTCTTCTTTCTCTTGCGACACCAGCAGATTAGCAGCTCCCCTCTTTCAAGATGACCTCATCGTAACTTGATTACATCTACAAAGACCCGGTTCCCAAAACAAGGTCATGTCCAGAGAGACCAAGGTTTGGAGCTTCCACCACGTCTCTTTGGAGGTCACTAGTCAACCCACTATAGGGAGTTAATAAATTTCATTTTTAGGGTAAGCCAATTTGAACAGCATTTCTACTATAATCACCTAAGAGCTGAATTTCTCACGTCTTTCCTATAATAATCCTAAAGCCTGTTTACCTAATATGTCTTTAAAGGAAGTGATTCTGCTCACACTCTTTCCACTTCTCTAGATCCACTTTCTTCTAGATCCTCCATGGAGGCAGACACGTCCCAGCTTGGCTAGTCTCTTGGGGTTCACCTGACACGGTCATTCCTGCAGCAAGGGTTTACTGCTCCTCGAAATGTCTAAAACTAGTCTTCTCTCCATCACTGACTTGGCTGTTACCATTCTCTGTCCAGAGCTGTACACTGACCTTTCATGTGAATACGAAGATCTCAACACCTTGACTGATCATAAATTCCTGTCCTTTGCCTTAATTCACAGCCTTTTTCAGCGCTGTGCTGGGTGAACAACTCAGAACTCTTGTCCTTCTGAAATGTAGAGTCTGGCCAAGCAAAGTCAGCCCTACGAGTCCTAGTCACTTGTGCTCGATGCATTTCTGAGTGACTTCGTAAAGTCACTACCTCTCTCCCCCTCCTCCTCCTTCTCCTACCTTTCCCTCTCTCTCTCTCTCCCTCTCTTTCATTCCTGTCTTCCTTTCTCTCCTCTCTCTCTTACCCCACAATAGCCTTGACTTTTTTTCTCATCTAAATGTACAGTTACTTGCTATTTGATAAATACGTCTCCAGCAGACTCTAAACTTCGTGGAGACAGGAGCTGAGAAGCTGTGAGTTTCAATGACCCCGGTATTTCCAGTGTTTCATGAATAGAAATGAAATAAACGATGGATATCTATCTAATGCTGGCTTAACCTTAAACCCTGATATAAACCACATGAGTTAGACCTGCAGTCTTCGACATCAAAAGTGATTAATAACCACGAGATAGCTTCACTGATTCCAAATAGTGCCGAAGCCTTTCATCGCGGGCACAGGAAAACACCAGGCAATTTTAAATCACCTATTTGATACCGATGCTTGACAGCTATCATCATATCTGTTTCATAACCTCACCAGATTTAAAGACAACGTAGAACATAAGAAGACAGTGCAAATGTTCAAAGACACAAATTTTACGAACTCAGAATCACTGGGACAAGCTGATAGGCAAAGGAGTCTGACCTCTCTGGGAGAACAGTCTTTGAGTGATATCTACGAGCAAGGTGAAGCAGAGGATTGAAGTTGTTTTCTTGATAATTCCATGAACACGGAATTCTGATAAAAGTCATCTATCTGCCCCAAAATAAGAGCTGATGCTGATCCTGTCTAAATAAATAAATAGTTGTATTTCACGGGCATCAGTGGTGGCTTTAATTTCATGACTCACAGAAGGCCTGGGGACCCCATCCTTGGTAGAGAAATTTCCGCCCAATGACTTAAAAGGCAACACACAGCTGGGGAGGCTTCATCTCAGGCTGCTGCAGGCTCTCCCTTCGTTATCACCCCATCCATCATTTTTCAAGTTGCTGCAAATCCCAACAGGTCCCCTTTCGGCCAGCATGAAACATGTTCATCTGCAAAGCTTTACCCTGCCTGACTCTGAAGCTAGATCCATGTTTGCCCAATAGATTCAGTCAGTCATTGGGTAACAGTCGTGCAAAACAGTGACGACGTCTCCCTGGGACACCTTGGGGGCAGGTGAACTGTCCATCTCAGGCGTTTGGCTGCTTGGTGCCATTTCACTTGAGACACTCATTACTTGTTGGGACATTGCTGTCACCTACGAGGTTCTGATTCTCAACAGGAGTATCCACGATCATGATCACCACTGCTACCACTTCTAGTCCTGTGACTGCCATTAACCAGCAGGAACTGGGGACTGGTCACTGGCAAACATTACAGAGGAGGCTCGGGACCACCTGAGGAAGTAGCTGCTTTCGTGATCATTTCTTTCCAGAAGAGGAATCAGAGATGCAGAAAGGTTAAGGGTCATGCCCAAACTCAGTCCTACTATACCCCGTGCTGCACGGCTTCCAAAGGACCCCCCCCCTTTCCATTATGACTGCATTGCTCAGGGTGCCCAAGTAACAGAACCAATAGGGTAGGTTAGACAGGTTGGTAGGTAGGTAAGCTGATAGATAGACAGACAGACAGATAGTAGATAGATTTTTTTTTTTTTTTTTTTTGGCTATGCCCACGGCATGTGGAAATTTCCGGGGCCAGGGATCAAACTCCCGCTACAGCATTGACAAAGCTTGGTCCTTAACCCACTAAGCCACCAGGGAGCTTCAAAACTATATTTTTCCTCATTGCAAGTGAAAATACTGTTTTGAGGGGGCAGCAGAGATGCACTGAAAGTTTACCATTACTCCTTGGACTTGACCTTCACTACGCCACAGGGACCAGTGGATCAGAGGACCAAGAAAAGCTGTCTGCCTCCCTGGCCGAGTCAGCGCCTGCGAGCCTGGCCCAGGATGAAGATTTGCATTCTGATGTTTCTCCATTCACCAAAAGCCAGAACATCTTGAGCTTGGGACCTGTCTAGTTCTCAAGGATCTGTCCTCTGATCCACCCAGAAAACCCTCTGGTTAAAAAGAAAATAAGAAAAACTTCTGGTCGACCTGCAGGTCCTGATAGCTTTCAGTTTGTGGTAGTGACAGTAAAAGATAGTGCATTTGTGATGATTATATGAAAACAAACTCTAATCTACTACTGGCAAAAAAAAAAAAAAAACTCTAATAAAGCGGTAAGAACATCATATAAAATGTGCACGGACTGGTGTGTGTGCACATGTGAACACATATGTGTGTCCACAAATGCGTGTGCAGTTTTCCCCACCCTTCCCTGAAATTCTGTGGCTATTACATCAAGTTCCATCAAAAATTATTTCAGCCCTCTAGCTGCTGAGATGGATGGCATAATCCCTGGGTTTTCTGACCTTGATGAACATGAAGAAAATTTCAGCTGAACTGTGCAAAAGCGCTGGGACAACATAAATCACACTTGGACAGGGCGTGCTTTCTCTCTAAAGCATAAAGTCGCCCAATCACATATCACGAAGTGAGATAATGAAACACGCCAACTGAAGAGAAAGAAATTAATTAACGCTCACTCCACTCATCACAAAAAAAGCCAAAGGCCATATTTTTTTTGGAGGGGGGAAAGAGATGACAGAACTAGCCCAGAAAACGAGTTCTGCACTTAATTAAGTGTTTCCTAAATGCATTTTAATTCAAAGTTTAAAGAAAGAAGTATCACCAAAGATTACACAAAAAGAATAGGTAAATGACAAAAGAAAATAATAGCTTTAATTAATAGTATTAAAATGCAAGCAATTCACCCACAATTAATACATAATTGCAAAGAGATGACAAATATCATGAGCGATAAATCACACTTTTAAAAGTAAGGTATTAAGACATAAGCCTACCCGTGGGAGGCAGAAGTCAGGTAAATTAGCACCAAAATGTAATCAATAGAGGAGGCTTCTCAAGGGCCCAGGAAAGGGTGATCACACATGCCTGAGATAAGGCTCTTATGTGTTAAATTGGTTTTAAGCCATGTACTATCTATAAAAATGTCTTTGGATGGGTGGACTGCAAATCCGTAAAATAACATGAGAAACAGGCAGGCTCAAAAGTAAAGACCAAGTGGTGAATGCCACAGAAGCACGAAGCATCTGTCCTCTCTTCATCTTTGGGCTTAAAAACAGAGCAATGGTGTTTGTTTCACTCATTGGTTGCCAGATCCTGGGCCTGGCACACGTACTGTTACTCCCACACCTTCACCTTTGGCAGGCATCACTAATCAATCACACACTCTTTCTGGCAGAACTCACAGCTCAGACTCCTCATCAACCCAGCATTCCGATTCTGTGCAGCCACTATCAATCAATCGGACTTGACACCAAAGATTCAATCTGTTTCCAATCACTGGCCTACGCCTTTGGCTATGCTTTCCTACCCTCTCTATGCACCTGCACCCAGATTAATATGTATCTGCAGGATACAGAAAACCCAACATTTGACACTGGGGACCCGGGATGGAGCTGAAACATTGTCATTAACTCCATCAGTTACTCACCTGGTCCTAGAGGTAACTCAGAGATTCCCAGCAGAGATCTAGGAAACTGAGACAAAGATCAAGGAAGAGCACGAGGAAAGCAAATACAAGAGTGCAACAATAAAGGTGCTTGCTTTTACAGAAGGCATCTTCCACGCCGAGCCCGAATGCTAATTCCCTAAGTATATTAACTCACTGAACCATCCCAGAAAAGAGCCATGCCGATCCTCTCCGTTGGATGAGAACTGGAGCCTCCGAGAGGTTCAATAACCAGGAAGTGGCCGAGCCGGGGTTCAATCCCAGGCTTTTGAGAATCCCAAGCTAAAGCTCTTATCTACTCTGCAATACCTGGGATTCTGTAGACAAGCTTCCCAAAGCCAACTTCAAGGCTGACAGAAGGGTCTATCAGGCAGATGGCCTGATCCACCTCAATAGCCTTTCGGGGTACTCTCTGCATTACATCTCTGCCCTGGGCACCGCTGAGCATCCCAGCACCCCTCATCATCTGTCGTGTGAGTTTCCAGGCCAACAGAGGCGAATTTAACTCCACACCACATCCACTGTAGAAGCTCTTCCCATTTTTTTTATATATGCCTTCCCCGTCCACCACCACCTTCAAATTTTCTGAAAATAAATGAAAGAGGAAAGGATGACTAACATCTCGTTTTCAAAGTTTAGAGCCAAAGCACAAGTTAACCTGCAGATAAAATAGAAAAGGCAGCACAGAGACCCCTCCCAGAGTTAAGAAGCTCTTGTCTACAAAAATAACTCTCAGGCATGCAGGGAAGTGAGGCACCGACCGGTACCCTGAGTATTCCCACTACTCTGAAGAGCAGACCCATTGAGGACTTGAGATGGTACTGCAGAATGAATTATTAAGGGGAAATGCAGGTATACCTCACAGAATGCCATCTGGCTATTTCTGTTCCATTGAGTCCTGGAACAGAACAGCTCTCATAAATAGAACTATTCTTTACTAGAGGGCCAGGCAGTGAGCCTGTGGCACATTGCAGGTTTGTTTGTGTTTTGTTTTAATTTCCCCCTGCACAGCAGTCTTGGAAGAAGCAGCACGCCTTGTGGTTAAGAACCAAAGGCAGACCAGCTGGATCTGAATCCTGCCGTACCCTGCCTAGCTGGGCAACCTCGGTTTTCTTGCCTGTAAAAGGGAGCTCACTCTAGTCGGGTCCTAAAGGATCTTTACAAGCATTCAATCATAGAATGCACAAACCTTGTGGGTGGCATACAGGAAGCTCTCCGGGCCTGCCAGCTGCAATTACGATTGCTCATCTTCTCTTCTGGAAAGGTCTCCTTTGGGAACTGTGTCCCCCTTTTGGTCCAGCTAAGCTGTCCAGTGGGGGCCCACCCTACTTCCGGTTGTGGGTGAAGGCAGATGGAAAAGCAAGGGACTGTTTCCACAGCTCAGGGAGCGATGTGAAATCACTGAGAGTCACGACCCCCGGGAACTGTGCTGAAACTCTTGGAAGACCAGCTTTCTCTTTCCATGGTAACCTGGTCTGAACTTTAAACACCAGGATCCAGCTATCTCAGATGACAGCCCAATCTGACTGCCATGTGACCTAACAACTGCCTTTCTCTCTCTCTATCTCTCTCTCTCTCTCTAAGCTGGTACAACTTGATGTCCTACTGTGCAACAGAAGCTGTCCTAATGGGATCCACAAGAAATCATCTATGTGATGCCCGATCTAGCCCCATTTTACAGATGGGGTGGCTGGGGATCAGGAAGCTAAGGAGACTTTTCTAAGACCTCACAGCTAGAAAAGAGCAGAACTGGGCCCTATCTGATTCCATACCTCTCCACCACACTGTATTGTCCTTTGAGGTATATTATACAGGCGTGAACAAAAATGCCGAGGATTTCTTGGCGTTGACCCAACGCCACCGTCCAGAGGGGAAGGCTCTTTTCCAGAGCTGACCTCCCCCCGGGCCCCACCCCATCTCTGAGGTCCTGAACACACAACTCTAGACTCTGAGATTTATCACCCCTACTCTAGGATGGTCCTCAAGTTTAAGTAAAACTGATGTTGCTGGCTGTGCACGTAGCCCGCTCTTCCATTTCCTGGCAGAGGGCAAGAACAAAGCAGAGCCTACTTGTGGTGGACACAGCGAGTCTCACCCGGATCTTGGCCACACAACCGTGCTGGCACAGGAGAGCACAGGAGCCGAGGCAAGCCCTCAGACGTGAGCGGCACCGCGGGGGCTATAGGGCGCCATTCTTTGGCTGAAGACAGCGGGGAATGAGTGACACAGGCTGGCGGGTGGCTGTGAACTCATTTGTCATGAGACCCTTGCCCAACAGAGTTAAGAATTCGAGGAAGATTCTCAGTCTTGAGGAATTCGCATGCGATGTCGAATGTGGCCCAAGAGAACAGCCGAGCAACACGCGTCAAGTCCTCGCTGTGTCGGGGGGTCCCGTCCCACTCCTTGGCCAGAGGCACAACGCTTCCAAGGATGACCAGCCAGAGGTCAAGCATAGGCTACGAGCGGGTGGACCCAAAAGGCAACAGCACCGTCCCTCTGCATCTGATCATTTCACACAATCAGATCCCACTCCAGATAAGTAGCATCGTTCTGGGATAAAGGACAAGCATTCCCTGTGTTTATAAGGCTTCAGGGGACCTGGCCCCTGCCTGCTTTCCAGCTCCTCTCAAGCCACAAATCTCTTTCCAGTCCCCAAGTCCCATCATGCCTCTCCCTCCAAACTTCCATCTCTGCCCTCCCCGACCCAGGAGCCTCTAACCTTTTGTCCTCCTTCAGTGGCAACTCAAATAGCATTTCTTCCTCGGGGACGCTCTACTTTTCATTTGCACAGCTCTGGGGAGTCTTGCAGCATCTTCCCATGGATGCATACAGACAATCAGCCTTCAACAAAGGACACTGGGAGCAGAAAAGAAATCCAGTCCACAGACTGTGCATTCTGTAAGTCTCGCCAAATGGGGCTCACCGCAGGCTGTGCCCAGGTCTGCCTCGAGTATCTCATTCTGGTCTTTAATGAGAAACTCGTCCCTGAATGCTTCTCATTCTGGGAGAGCCCCTCTCCAGAAGGAGTCCAACTTCCCCTCCGCATTTGTGCTGCCTGTCGGAGCCCAGAGGGCTAATCCACTCCCATCCCCACAGCGAGAGCCCGGTGCTAATAGAAAACCAACCCTGGGGACTGCTTTGTGCTCATTTTCAACCTCACTGGCATCTAAGCCCCGGAAATCCAGGAGATTAACTTACTGCCCACGTTGATCAACTCCCTCACTCCTCACAGCGGCCGGCTGTACCCAGAGTCTTGGCTGAGCGGTCTCTGACATGTTCCTGGAGGAAGTGGTCCATGACCCTGGTCACCAAACCATGTGGGCAGCACGGATTAACGCTTCCAAATCCAGATCTAGCCCTCCATCTCCCATGCCCACTTGCCTGCCCTCTAGCCTGGACCCCCAATTCTATCCTTGCCCCCTTCCGCTGACCCTTGTAGGCAAGTTGCTCACCGTTTCCCAAGTGCAAACCCACCGTTAGGAAACAGTGTTTCCTAAACCCCAGCTGTTTGCAATCCAGATGCACAACGTTTCTATGTCCATCTCATTTTTCACTCAATTAACTCAATCACTTTGTTCTTAATAGAGTTAAGTTACTTTTTAAAATCCACGCAAAAACATAGCAAAACAAAACAAAACAAAAATGAATTTTCTGCCACGGTGCTGGTGGTTAAGAGTTCAACTTCAGGGGCTTGGGTTGCTGCAGAGGTGAGGGTTCAATCTCGGTCCATTGGATCCCTGGCCAGGGAATTTCAATGTGCCACAGCTGCAGCCAAAATAATAATAATAATAATAATAATAATAATAATAATAATAATAATAATAACAATAATAAATAGAATTTTTAAAAAAGAGTTAATTGACTTAAAAGGACAGAGCAGTATCTTTTGCCATATAAAGACTGTAACCCTCACTCAAAAGTAAAACGATGTTACTAAATTGTAGCTACATCTTAGAACTGCTTGTCAAGGCTTCTGTGTCTCTCAGTTAAAACGGTAGATTAGGTAATGTGCCAAGCCTTTGGGCTTGTTACAGAAACAAAACAGAACAAACGAAAACCAACCAATTTAAGTCTCCTTGATGGAACCCCAAGGTCTGAACCATAACTGACAAGAGAATAACTTCATCACATCTTCCCTAAATGATCTGATCCTCAGACACCTCATCCATCATCTGAAATCTGAGTCTCACGCTTGGGCAATGCTGGCCGGCAGGAATCGCGGTCCTCCTCCATCGAACATCTTTCAAAGGAGGACACCTGGCTGGCCACCCAGTCCCGTTATTTCTCAGAGTCCCGGCTGACGTCACCGTGTTCTGCCCAGAGCCTTCACCTGGCCTGTATCCTTGCACTCAGCCAGGAGCATCTCTATCTTTGCGCGCTGGCTTCTTCTCTCTCCCTCCTTCCTCATGGCTGAGCAAGTTACCCAAAGTTTCAGCTACCTCCTTGGTTGCATATATTTCTGGCCCCTTCCAGCAAGGATCTGTCCTCCTCCTCTGTCTTTCTTCCACTAGCAGGGAGATGGACCCAAAGCCCCAACCCACTGGCGTGTTAGACAACACTCTCCATAGTATTCTGCCTGTTCACTGCACGTGTCTCCCCTCTGGCCACTCTTAGACATGCACGCTGGATCTCCCCTACTCACACCCCAATCTTTCCCACCTCCACGTCTCTGCCCATGACCTTCTCTCTGCCAGGAGAGCCTTCCAGAGTCTGCCCCTGGAATTCTATTCATAAGACCCCTTCCTAATCCACTGAGATTTAACTTGTAGATTTCAAGCCTTGCGCATCTCTTGACTCTTGTCTGCATATGTGTTTTATTGGGCTTGCCCAGTGTTTTAAAAATCAGTAGTTTCATATTAACACCCAGATTTCCTGATTGGCTTAGAAAATGGAAACCCTTGGGAGTTCCCGTTGTGGTGCAACGGAAACAAATCCGACTAGTATTCACGAGGACGTGGGTTCGATGCCTGGCCTCGTTCAGTGGATTAAGGATCCAGCATTGCCATGAGCTGTGGTGTAGGTTGCAGACATGGCTCGGATCTAGTGTTGCTGTGGCCGTGGTGTAGGCTGGCAGCTGTAGCTCTGATTCGACCCCTAGCCTGGGAACCTCCGTATGCCATGGATGCAACCCTAAAAAATATGCTAAAAAAAGAAAAAATTAAAATGGCAGTCCTGAACCCATAGTTCACGTGGCAACAGAGAGCTGTGCAATAGCCCCTGCTTATGGGCCCACTGCTCTTGAGGTCAGAACTGTCCCCAACACTTCATAGTACCCTGCAATCATCCTCTGGCTCCTTTCACTAATTTATGATTCCTGCCTGGACCCAGTGGGCAGGTAATTTTGTTATTTCCTTATTTAGGCCAAGCATCTCTTCTTCCATAAAATATTGTTGAAGTCTGCTAGGTCCTACTGGTTGCCTATTACTCTGAGTCCCACAACACTGGAGGGGACTCGGTCTTTTAAAGGAATTTAACTATAAATGATACAGAATGTCTGTGGGTGTGGACACCAGCCAACACAGAAATAAAAGCAGCTGCCACTAATCGAGTTCTTATTTTGTGCCAGGCATTATACACACACTGCTTTGCAGTACTGTCTTCTCAGCTCCTAAAATCAGCCTTTCCAGAGTTTTTTATTATCTCCAGTTTACAGATGGGCAAATGGAGGCTGATGCAAGGTAAGAAAGCCTCTCAAGGTCACAGAGCCTCTGCGTGGGAGAACTGGGATTAAACCCCAGGACTTCCAGCTCCAGAGGCTCCAGTTTTAACTCTTCTACTCAGCCTACGCCTGGGTTTTGAGTGTGGAATGTCCAACCCGTGCACATTCCGTGCTGCCGGAATCAATCTCAGAAGCTTGGAGCGGAGCCAGGTCTGCTGGGAACCAACGCCAGGACTGCGTTCTGGTGCTGCTGTCTTTTGTCCTGAAGACCAGAAGTCTTGGCAGCCCCACGGCCTGGTGCCAGCGGCTCCCCCAGGGGGTCAGGTTTGACAAGGCCCTCCCATGAGCCAGACGGAGCTAAAACGTGGGGGCTGGAAGGGTGCCCCAGACTGAAAACTAGACCATTAACTTGGCATTGGGTGATGACGCCAGTTCAGACACAAACCCATCAGTTGGAAAGGATGATTGTCATATTTAATTCTCTTTGTGTGTGTGTGTGTGTGTGTGTGTGTGTGTGTGTGTGTGTGTGTGTCAGTATCAGCATCAGGGCTAATAACACAGCCTCTGAAGTAAGAATCTCTGAGTTTAAACCCCAGCCCATGCTGCAACTAGAGCGACCTTGGGCAAACCGCTTAACCTGTCTGAGCTTCTGGTTTTTTCACCTGTATAATGGGGACAATGATAGCACCCGGTTTTTCAGCTGTTGTGACAATCCGAGGGTACTTAAGGATGCCTGATCCAGAGTTAAGTATCGTAACAGGAAAGGTCCCACACCCTTAGTGTTAACCACATGCCATCCCATCACGGGTCACCTGTCGCCTTAACTTTTTGCAAACTGCTCGATCTCCTTCTCTGCAATTTTAGAGCAGATCTGTAACCGCTGAGCCGCACCAGGCCGGGCGCTAAGTGAGGAGAGGAGGCTCTGTGTGTGTTTATAACCTCTGACGAATGGGCCGCCTTCTCCTCCTGACAGATCCTCCCTTGCCGGACCCATCAGCCTCTGCTCTCATCACCGCCTCGCGGTCTTCATAATAGTCCGGAAATTCAGATGGATTTCACACCACACATAAAAATGAATTTAAATGCCTCCGTTTCCCCCCAGTGACACGAGTCGTGCAAATGTCAAAGAGTCTGCTTCACTTTTGCTAAATCTGCTTGAGCTCCATGGCGTTGGCTGGGGGGGCAGGAAACAGGCCGAGCTCTGCTCCCTACTTACGGGGGAGAAACACCACCAGCCCTTCAGATCTCCCTGTGACACCCTCTGGGTAATTTCAGGAACCGGCCAGGAAGTCACCCAAGAGCAGGTCCAGCCACAGGGACACTGCTCACCAGCAGGCTTGGAAGCAAGAAACACATAAAACCACGCTCCATGAACTCCTCTATAAACAAGCGGGCCCCGTTCTCCAAATGACTCTCAGCTTCCCGTCTGCTGACGGAAAAGAGGAATCTAGGACACAGAAAAATGGAGAAATGGAGAGAAAAAAAATCCTCTCGCTCTGTCAAGGGTCTCAGTTGGAGCCCAGACGCAGCGCCGACCAGGAAGAGTGGTTTTCAGCCCCTCATTAAGACGAGGGCTCCCTTCACCTCTTGAAATTCACCCTTTACCTCCCATCATTACATCAGGGCTAGGAGTCAAGGGGAAAGGACTCTTCTCAAGGTAAATGGCCCCACCCAGTGGAAGAGAAGGGGAGGGGCCGTGACCTTGGAAGGGCGCGGTGGGGAGGGACCCTACAGACAGCTGGGGGTCTTGTGTTTTCTAAAATTCCTCCGTGGAGAAGACACCCGGTGATGTCCAAGGTTCAAGCGTAAGCACGCACATACACCCCTAAATGCAGAATGTAGGGCCGACACGGGGGCCAACAGGAGGGAGGCGGGAAAGATAAAGGAGAAAAGGAAAAAGTTATGCTTAGGAAGCCATGCAGTCCTAGTGACATCGCATTAAGGTATGGTTTTCCTTTTTTTTGTTGTTGTTGATTTAGGGCCGCACCCGAGACATATGGAGGTTCCCAGGCTAGGGGTCAAATCAGAGCTGCAGCTGCCAGCCTACAACACAGCCATCGCAACACCGATCCAAGCTGCATCTGCCACTTACACCGCAGCCCATAGCAATGCCGGATCCTCAGCCCACCGAGCAAGGCCAGGGATCGAACCCGCATCCTCATGGATGCTAGTTGGATTTGTTTCCGCTGAGCCACGGTGGGGAACTCTCACATTAAGGCTTCCTAACTAAAGGAAATGGGAGCTTTAAAGAAAACACCACTGCTTTCCTTCAGAGCACTCGGCATTTTATAAAAATCCACACCAGCCAAGGGGCTGCCTCTTCAGAGGCAGGTTGATTTATTATTTTGGCACCTCTGTCATCTCTTGTCACTTCAATTCCACTTTATCAAATTACTGATTTTGCCAGAAGCACTTGGGATGGATGGAGAAGGACACACACACACACACACACACACACACACACACACACACACAGAGGAGTGGATGTCATCACTTCAACGGCGAATTTTCATAATTATACGTCACAGGGACATCCCAGACGCTGGAGATCGCTCCCCATGCCAGGGCGGCCGCCTGCCTGCCTGACCTCACGCCACATGCCTGTCCAGAGAGGTGGGCCCATCACTCCTCTGCGGGGGTGGGGGCACTGCCCTCTGGGATGGTTTGAGCTTGCACCCGGACTCGTCCATTAAGTGACAGGATGCCAACACGCAGAGCGACCTCCAGCACCTGCCCCGCTCCCCCGACTGCCAGCCACATGCACAGCAGGGACAGCCCCCAGGGGGAATCACAAAAATTAAATCGGAACAGAATTCAGAGGGAGAAAAGTCCTCCCATGGGACAGAGGGAATAAAAGCCATTTGAGCGTAAGACGGCAGAAACGGAAGCGGGCAGTGTGGCCGTTACGTTGCCAGGCATCATCACCGATTAATTACAGCCAAGGTTTGGTGAATTCGTGTGCCATCGGTCATGTGTGGGCAAGGTTAGAAATCAGCAGGGCGCCCAGAAACACATATGTGTGCGCCTGGGTCTGAGGTCTGTGTGTTACTATTTCTTAAAAACAGGTGAAGCTCCATACAGAATGATCCCCTGTGACTTCTTCCCTCGCCATCATCACCAGAGAGCATCCACAGACTTGGGGATCATTATCTCCACGATACACGAACCAAAGGCAGTTTGCATAGCAGACTGGAGCCAGGGTGCATGGCCTGGTTTGTCCATTTATCTTGTTTTTTTTTTTTTTTTTTTTGTCTTTTTTGGACCACACCTGTAGCATATGGAGGTTCCCGGACTAGGGGTCAAATCGGAGCTGTAGCTGCCAGCCTACGCCACAGCCACAGCAACGCCAGATCCAAGCCGCATCTGCAACCTACACCACAGCTCACGGCAACACCGGATCCTTAACCCACTGAGCAAGGCCAGGGATGGAACCTGCATCCTCAAGGATGCTAGTCAGACGCATTTCCGCTGAGCCACGACGGAATTCCTGGTTGGTTGTTTTAACAGCATCATTCCTCCTGGTATCTTTCAAACACCACTGGCAAAGAAAGTAAAACAAAACAAACCAAAAAACTAGACAGAAATACGCTTGTGAATTTCATTAACAACCAAGTGAAGACATCCTGAACTTTAGAAGCAGGGAACACGCTTTCACTGGGACGCGGTGAACAGAGGAACTGGGAACAGAGGAAAAAGACTGGACACATCTTCAGCCTAAATCCCATTCGCCCAACTCACAGGATGCTTGCAGGCAGGGGTACCAGCCCTTCGACCTGCATCACATGCAAATACCAAATGAAACACCTCTGCCTGCAAACCAGAGCAATGCACATATGGAATGCAAACCAGAGCAATGCACATATCTTAATTTAGATCACACGGTGCAAGTTTATGCCACTCCTTTCAAAGGGAGGCGATGAACGAACGCTCCTTAAAAGAATGCATGGCAATGTTCTATTAAAAAAGCAAATTGTGTTTCCCGAGCTCCTCGCCACCTTACTCATCAGCAGATGGCTGAGTTCTCACAAAATCAGGGCAGAAAGCCTCTGCTTGAAATAATAACTGCCTTCGACCATAATGATACGGTTTCAGAGAGGAACATCTTTCAAAATTGTGGGATGGTGTCAAAAGTAGCCCGGAGATAGGTACCCTCAATTCACTTATTTGACCTTTTATGATCCAAGGCGTTAAAGGTAAAATTTGATCCGCTTGGACGCGCCCTGCCTCAGAAACTTCTGTGAACTCTTGTCAATAAAGGGAGATTGAAAATATTAAAGTGAAGAACAGTTGTCTAGCAGTTGCCTTTCCTGAGGGGATCCACGCCGAGTGTAACAAGAAGATAAATGGAGGGAAAACATATTTTAATATGTAGGAAATGACCTCCCTTCTCTGCTCTCTGAAAAACACCAGGCGAATAAATTTCTATCACAGAAAGTTACCGCTCGTGTGATGTATCATGATGGAAATTGGGGCAGGCTCTTTTTTAAGCCAAAGTATATAAATCAGATACAGTTTTCAGGACACACCCTGGAATGCTCAAGATTATATATTCCGTAATATATGCAATGTTACATAATTCTATATAATATGTGGCATATCAGACACAATAATCACCCCCCAAATATTCAACTAACATGAGAAATGAGTTAAGGATAAACCAGCTATTTTCCTGGAGAGAAGCAAAGCACCGAAACAGAAATCAACACTAACCTTTTAACACTTAACCACATTACACAATCTTCACTGAAGTTATCAGATCCAACGCCAATTACAAAGACAACAACATTTTAAAATACGATTGTCTTTAAGCGTCTAATATCAGCTCACGAATAAGCTTTGCGAGCCGTCGTCAGCAAAGCATGCCTTAAACACTCGGGTTTCAATCACCGAGTTCTTGTTTTGCTTGAAACCAAAAAGACCAAAAAATACCGACATACCTTTCTGTCTTCTATTTCCACACAGGTGTTGCAGTCTGCTTTGATATCCTGAGAGAAGGAGAAAAGAAAGAGAAAGGACAGGAGTCAGACTGATGGTCAGGGAACATTCAGCAGTGTCGTTGAAATGCCCTTTAAAATAATAAAGAGCTCACGCTCCTAGTGGTTGTTTCTCGAGCCATTGCTCTTTATAGCGCTTTTTGGAAGTATATGCCCTAGTGTTTGCATTAGAGACATATGGATGTCGTAACTAAGCTTTATTACATGCAGATGTGGGGTGAAGGCAAAAGCTATGGATCAGAGGCCACCACAAAGAGAAGCTGATGGCTCATAAAATAATATGCCCCCCAGACACCTTCGTTCACATCAGCAGAGACTGCCCTTAATCAGACTTAATGTCTCTCTCCCATTCCAGGTTTGCCATCAATGTCTATTTTTTATCCTTCTATCCATCTATCCACCCATCAGTCCATCATCCATCCATCCATCCATCATCCCTCCATCCATCATCCATCCACCATCATCCATCTATCCAACTACAATCCATCCATCCATCCTCATTCATCCATCCACCACCTACCATCCATCGATCTATCATTTATCACCCACAAGTCATCTACCCGTCATCCCTCCATCCATCCACCATTTACCAGCCATCCATCATCCATCCATCATTCATCATCCATCCATCCACCTTCCATCATCCATCCATCCATCCATCCACCTTCCATCATCCATCATCCATCCATCCAACCATCATCCATCCATTCATCCATATTTATTGCATACCCAGTTTTTACACATTTTTTCTTGTTGCTCTGGAATATAAAGGTGAAAAAAAAAACAAAAAAACACTATTTTGACCCTCAAGGAACTTCCCAGTTGGATGAAATGGCAGCTATATACACAAGCAATTATGATATCCATTTGATCATTCAAAACATAATTCATTTGGCATCAAGCCTTGCTCTGAGCACAGAAGACAAAACACAGGAAGATCCTGCCCTGGTGATGCTTACATTCCACTAGAGAAGCCAGACAAGGAGAAGAAACATCAATATATGGCTGGTGCTTCGGAGAAGGAAATGCACTACGAGGAAAAATGAAGCCGAGAGAAGGGGCTGGGAAATGTCAAGGGAAGGGGAAGTAGATTTTAAATTTAAAGAGAAGCAGCCACCGGGTGAAGGCTTAAAGGAAGTTAGGGGATGAGCTTCCTGTAGTCCCCTGGGGGGAAGGAGCGTCTCCGAAGAGGAAAGAGCAAGTGCAAAAGCCCCGAGGGGGGAAGTGAGATGGACATGGTCAAGTGGAGGAAGGAGGCCTCTGTGGCTAAAAGGAAGCCAGTCAGGAAAACAGCAGAGGAGACAGCAGAGGAGGACATTGGTTTTTATTCATCCTCCATCCATCCAACCATCATCCATCCACTGGAGAGCAGAGAGGAACCATTCAGAAGTAATTTTGTGTAATTAGCAAATACACCGTAACAGAGCACTGAGTATTCTAACCATTTAAAGGGCACAGTTCAGCGGCATTAAGTGCATTCGCGCTTCTGTGCAGCCGTCACCGCCACCCATGTCCCCAACTTCCTCATCTTCCCAAAGGGAAACCCCGCAAGCATTCAACAGTAACGCCCACTCTCCCTGCCCCCAGCTCCCGACACCATTCGCTCCTTAGTTTCTACCTCCTGTCTCTGAATCTGACCGCTCTCAGGACCTCCCTGCGAGCCCGCTGAAAGGGCTGCCATAACGAGGCACCGCAATCTGGGGGGATCCAAACAATGGAGATTCACTTTCTTACAATTCTGGAGGCTAGAAGTCCAAAATCAAGGGGCCCTTGAACTTGGTTTCCCATGAGGCCGCTCCTGCGGGTTTGGAGATGGTCACCTTCTCAGAGAGAGAGACAGATCTCCGGGCTCTCTTTCTGTTCTGATAAGGACACAGTCCCATTCGATCAGGGCCCCAGCCTTAGGGCTTATTTAACCTTGATTACCTCCTTAAAGGCCCTGTATCCAAGTACAGTCACACTGGAGGGTAGGGCTTCAACCTGTGAACTTGGGGGAAGGGGGTAATTCACTCTTTAGCACTGATATACGAGGAGCCACATAGCATTTGCTCTTCTGTGCCTGGCTTACTTCATTTAGCACGTCTCCACCCAAGGTTCTCCCACATAGTAGGATGCGTCAGGGTTTCTTTCCATTTGGAGGCTGGATAATATTCCACTGTATGGAGAGACCATATTTTAATTATCCTTTTTCATCCACGAGTGGACGCTGGGCTGTTTCCACATTTTGGCTTCTGTGACTAGGGCTGCTATGAAGATGGGTGAACACATGCCTGTTCAAGTCCCTGCTTTCAGATCTTTGGCGTATTACGCCCAGAAGTGGGATGGCCGAATCTCGGGATAATTCCAGTTTTAACTGCACCATTTGACATTCCCGGAGGCAGGGCACAGGGGCTCCAGTTTGGTTGTGAGGAGAGGACAGATACTAGGCAACATCTGTTACGACCGAATAGACAGTCGGGAGCCTAAAGTGCAAATGGGGAGACTGGTTTGGGATCCACTGCAGGGATTCAGGTAACGATGACGGTGGCTGGCAAGGAGGTGGGCGGGACAGGGAAGGCGGTGAGGGCTGATCAGAGTGTAGACAGATCGACAGAGGTCTTGAGGGAGTTCCCATCGTGGCTCAGCCATTTAAGAACCTGACTAGTATCCATGAGGAGGCAGGTTCGATCCCTGGCCTCGCTCAGTGGGTTCAGGATCCGGTGTTGCCGTGAGCTGCGGGGCAGGTCACAGACGTGGCTTGCATCTGCATTGCTGTGGCTGTGGTGCAGGCCGGCAGCTGCAGCTCCGATATGACCCCTGGCCTGGGAACCTCCACATGCTGTGGGTGTGGCCCTAAAAAGACAAAAATAAAAATAAAACAAAAAAAAACAAAAGCAGTATGGCAGGATGGTGCAGGGGTCTGCAAACAACCGTGGTTTCACTTTGGGTGGGTTAAGTCTGTAGAAATGTTTATTCTCTCACCACGGGGTTGGGTTTACTCTGCTGATGCCTCATCAGGGACAGTGCAGATGTAAGTGAAGCGCCACCGCCCCGGGATGTAGGAAGCACACCGCCGATTCCAGGTCCACGGGGATCCAGAGGGGAACAAAAGGAGATGATGTCATAAGGCGGAAAGTTTTATTTTCTGTGCCACAGACCGTTCTGATACCAGCAAAGTGGGGCTGAAATCCTGAGCATGGATCAGGTGTCCCTTTGGTACCAGGAACTGTGTGAGGCGTTGGTCACACTCACCTCTGAATTCCCCAAATCCAGGTAAGGATGGGAGTATTTATTTTTTTTTTTAATTGAAGTATAGTTGAATTACAATGTTATATGAGTTTAAAGGAATACAGCCCAGTGATTCAGCATGTTTACAGATTATACTCCACTGCAAGTTATTACAAGACAATGGCCGTGATTCCTTCTGCCGTACGATATAGCCTTGCTGCTTATCTGTTTTATATGTAGGAGTTTGTATCTCTTAATCTGCTATTGCTCATTTGTCCCTCCCCTTTCTCTTCCTCCTTTGGTAACACTGGATTATTTTCTGGATCTGCAAGTCTGTTTCCCTGTCACATAAACATTCGCCTTATTTTTTCAATTCTACCAATAGGTGACAGCATACAGCATTCGTCTTCCTCTGCCTGACTCATTAAACTAAGTGGGACTTTCTCTAGGTCTACCCATGTTGTTGCAAATGCAGAATGTCATTATTTTTCATGGATGAGTAATATTCATACATACATATATCACGAGAATATATATATCTTCTTTATCCATTCATCTGTTGATGGACACTTAGGTTGTTTTCATGTCTTGGCTATTGTAAATAGTGCTGCAATGAACATTGGGGTGCAGGATTCTTTTCTAATAGTGTTTTTGTTTTTCCTGGACATATACCGAGGAGTGGGATTGCTGGATCATAATGTAGTTCTGTTGTCAGTGTTTTTGAGGAATCTGCATACTGTTTTCAACAATGGCTGCAGCAATTTCCATTCCTACCAACAGTGTACGAGGGTTCCTTCTCTTTTTTTTAGGGCCATATTCACAGCATATGGAAGTTCCCAGGCTAGGGGTCGAATCAGAGCTGCAGCTGCCAGTCTACACCACAGCTACAGCAAGGCAGGATCCGAGCTGCATTTGCACCCTACACCACAGCTCACGGCACTGCTGGATCCTTAACCTACTGAACGAGGCCAGGGACCGAACCCGAATCCTCGTGGATACTAGTCGGGTTCCTTTCTACTGCACCACAATGGGAACTCCAATTGCTTCTCCTCTACATCCTTGCCAACGTTTGTTATTTGCAGATTTTTTTGATGACATCCATTCTGACAGCTGTGAGCTGATAACTCCCTAAGGATCACACAACGACAGAGCTTAGGTCTATGCCTGGAAGGGGCTACTGACACCGCGCATTCCCCATCCCTTTCGGGTGCTTTTCCTTGATTTACGTCAAGGTGCTTGATCAGCCTGCATAACTCAGGCCACAGGTCTCAGCCTTTTCCCTGATACAGGGAGGAAGATTCATTTAAAGCAAGGATATCTGGACAAGAAGTACAGCTGTACCTCCCCAAGCGTGGTCCCCAGACCACTGGCGGCAGCATCGCCTGCCTGTCCCCGGTCCCACCCCACACCTTGTGAATCTAGAATTTCAGGGCAAGGGCTCTGAGAGCTGTGTCCCGGGCATCTGCTGTGGGCTCGGGGCTGAGGCTGCAGGACGGTGCCGGGGGTCACAGTTCCTGTCCTGGAGTCCGACTCCCTCACCCGAAGTGTGTCCCCCTCCCCCAACAGCTGGACAGCCTTAGGCAAGTTACTTGCATTTCAGAGCCTCAGTTCCCTCAGCTGCAACATGTGTGATATGAGAAAGGGGCTATTCAAAGTGGGGTCTCCCCAGCAGCAACCAGGGTATCACCTGGGAGCTTATAAAATGCTCCTTAAATGCAGCATCTCAGGCTCCGCCCCAGAGATCTTGAATCCAAATCCACATTTAAACAGGTGTCATGATGGACGGAATGATCATGTCCCCTCCAGACACATCGGTTGAAGCCCTAAACCCCAGGGTGGCTATTTGGGGAGATGGGGCTCTAAAAACGTAATGAAGGTCAAATGAGGTCATAAGGATGGGGCCCTGATCTGATACAATTAGTGCCCTTATGAGAAGGGATGTCTTTGCTCTCTGTGCCCGTGCTCTGAGAAAAGGCCACGTGTGGACACAGCAAGCAGGTGCTGCCACCAGAACTGACCGTGCCGGCCCCCTGATCTTAGACCTCCAGGCTCCAGAACTTGGAGAAAATTAATTTTGGTTGTCTAAGCCCCCAGTCTGCAGGATTCTGTCACGGCAGCTCCAGCAGATTCAGACTGCAAGATTTTCAGCTGCTCTGCACAGAACAGCTGTAGGAATAGGGCTCAGGATTTTCCCAGACTCCTCATTTAATGGCTGTGGTCTCTGATCAACTTTAGACTGGCAGAAGCGAAATGCCTCTCCCTCCTACTCAGAACCTCCTCTGAATTCATCCTCTAAGGAAACTAAAGAGAAAGCAGAGATTAACTCTGTGTAGGGGTGAGGAAAGCATGAGCTGTTTTTCACCCTAGGAGGTGCCCTCTAGAAACAGAGTAGGAAGAGAAGCTTGCTGTCTGGCTGATCCATTTTCTTTCCTTCCTTGAGTGAAAATCTGTTGAGTGTGCATATCCGATTTTGATTCACCCACGCTGAAATGGCAGGTGTTAATCAACTAACCAATGCAATCAATAAACCCAAGGCAGCTTTTTGTTTTTGAATCTGCCACCGAGGACCCTCACGAGGGACAGAAAAAAGCCATCTGGCAGAATCCCAGTTCTTGCCATTTCCCTACGATTATTCAATTCATTCTTGTCAGGATTCATTTACTAAGCCCACGCTGGACTTTTTTATTTAGATGATACTGTCGGTTTGGCATCCACCACAGAGCTATGCGGTAGACACCCCAGGGGACCGCACTTGCTTCGGAACAATGCCGGACTCAAATTGGAAAAAAAAAAAAAAATGTCACTTTGGTGGGGACAAATTATGGTCCAGATCACTCTGCGGAGAGCGGGCGTCTCCAGATGGGTGGCGACCTGACCTTTTCCATACCGGAGGAGTGGAGCGCTTGCTTCACTGATGACTTCGCTTGGAGAACAGCTCAATGACTTAAAGCATTAAGGATGAATCTGGAGTCTTGCATTCATCTCTAGGCAATCGATTTCCCTACAGAAGCCAGCCGTCCTCCTTGCTGTAGCTGGAAAGCCCCAACCAGGGACTCAACTGCCAAAAAGGATGGAGACCCGCCCAGCTGTGGATTCATCCCGCGTGGGTCCATATGACTGGACCCATATGACCAACCGTGCATGCCTCAGTTTCCCCATCGGTAAAATCAAGGTATAATGATAACAGCTGCCTCATTTGCTGTAGCCACATCGACAAAGTCTTAGCACACGGCAAGTCACCCAGAAATGTTTGCTTCGTTGACAGCATCCTCCAAAATCTCTGGGAGACGTGGTTCAGAGACCTTCACAACAGTTCTATTTTGAAGGTTTCCTCTGCCAAGGCTTCTCGGTGCCTCTGGCTTTTAGACGTCGAGACACGCGTGGGTGTCTGTTCTTTGCAGAAGCTGTTCCATTCCTCCCAGAGACATTTCTGCTGCGTGTCGTGTGTCGCTTGTTCCTGATGATTTCTGTGGTTTGGGTTACTTCTGCCCACCAGGCGGGGGCACCATCATCCTGGATCCTGGATCAGCATCATTCATGGCTCAGAAAAGCCCGAAGGTAAAGGTCCCCATGACCAAGTGGAGAGAAATCTCCGCCATGAGATTTCCAAGATTTAGAAGCTGGGAGACTGCAGTGGGTTGAATGGTTCGCCTCCCCCGCCCTCCGCCCCACCAAGACCTGCCCAAGTCCTAACCGCCAGGCTCCGAATGCCACCTTACTTGGAAATAGAGTCTTTGAGGCTATACTTAAGGCTCTTGGGGTGAGATCCTCCTGGGTTATCTGTGTTGGTCCAAAATCCTATGACAAGGGTCCTTCAGATGGGCATAGAGCAGAGACGCCCACGTGAGGATAGGCAGAAGCTGGAGTGATGCAGCCACAAGAGCAGGACAGCCTGGAGCCCCCAGCGTCTGGAAGGGACCGTCCCCTGGGGCTTCTAGGGGAGCAGGGTGTGGCTGACACCTTGACTTTGGACTCCAGGCCCCCAGAACCCAGAGAGGATACATTTGTGTTATTTCAAGGCACCCAGTTTGTGACCTGCTTTGTAGAGCAACAGCAAGAAACGAATCAACCACACTTTAAATAAAAAACAAGTAAACAAACAAAAGGCTTCAAAGGTCTGCCTCTGGAAATCTCTCTTGTTGGCTACCTGGCAACTTTGAAAAAAGACAAGACAGCGGGTTAAGGATCTGGTGTTGTCACCGCTGTGGCGCAGGTTCGATCCCTGGTCCGGGAACTTCCATGTGCCGTGGGCACAGCCAGAAAAAAAAAGGAAAAAAGAGAAAAAAAGAAAGGTATGACGTGGAGACTGAAAGCAGCTCTGTTGCCCCCTTTGCCCATTTCTGTTCCCCTCTAAGCATCAAAGGACCGAAGCCTAGGAATGACGTCACGAGGCAGTCACACCTGACTCCTGACTTACGCTCTTCTGAAAGCACACCTTAGCTAACCTGCGGGTTCCTTTCCTAGATGGAAAGAAGCAAGAATGAACAATTAAGTAAAGAATACCCCCAACGCCCCCGCCCCCCAGCAATCCTGCAGGCACCTCCTAAAAAAAGGGCCAGTCAGTCTGCATGCAGCAGACATGGACGCAGAACCCAACCTCCTGCCTCCATTATTCACTGAAATCCCCCCACCCCCCACCCCGTCCCCCCATTTATTTTTAAAAGCCATCACAGCTGAGCAGAATCTTTGGCGTGGGTCTCTGGACAGAACCCCACCTTCTCCCCGGACGGCCCAGCATCTCTGATCAAAGCACCTGTGCTTCTACCAGCAGGTACCTCCTGAATTATTGACTTAGCAGCGGTGAGCAAGTGAACCTGGGTGAGGTAAAAACTCGGCTACTTATCACGGAGAAGAGACAGGCGTGATGCAGACACCCCCGCCCCCCATAACCTGAGCTCGAGGGGAGAAGAAAAACCCCTTCCTTCTCAAGAGACTCCAGGACAGTCATGAGCTGTTTCATTCACGGGCCCTCGTGTTTTCAGAAAACTGCCCATAGAACCTCCAACTGGATGCTTTCTGTTACCAAGCCTGGAAGGGCAACAGGAAGAAAATATCGCGGTCCTGGCGTTTGATCTAAGTGCTCAGCGAGGATAATCATAATGGTTTTTGAATGTAATAACACCTATTAAAGTGTGCAAACCCTCCTCCCGTAACCGAGCAGGGCCCTGTGGGGCTCCTGGGACAAAAGCCTTTCTCTGTCCCCTATTTCTTATTTTATGGAAATGGGCCTGATTCAGCCTCCATGACCTTCCCAGAGTTCCTAGGGGCAGGCGCAGACAGGTGCTGGTCAGGGAGGGGAGGGGACGCAGAGACCGGGGAGGCGCAGTCAAGGGACAACAGCACAGCCTCGGGGCAGGGTCCTGGGTCCCTCTCAAGGTTTACACATACTGATGTAGGCATCTTATACCTAATAGAAAAGTTATACCTAAGAGAAAAGTTGTATTCCTCAGGCTTCTTTTAGAAAGAATATTTTAAAACCAAACAGCTTAGAGTCCTTCCTTGTCCTTCTCTCTGGCTTAACGGCACCCTAAACACAATCACCCGTAAGCTAAAGATCAGGCACCCTGAGCACAACGGCCTGTGGGTCAAAGATTATTAGCACATGATGTTTTTCAGGAACTCTGCTAGTTTGTTCTCATCTCTGATCAATATGCCCTTTTCGCAAGTACTCTCACTCTAGGCAATAACCCAGAAGACCACCAGCATGATCAGGCCGAGATCTCCTGACTCCAGCTTTGGTGACTGAGTCCCCCGAAGACAGACGAATGCATGTCTGTCCCAGTCCTGATTCCTATCTGAAACCCAGTTTTTCTCTTTTTTATTATAAAACTCCCCTCAATCCCTCCCAGTGGAGGCCACTGTCTTTCAGGCATTAGCCCGCTGTGGCTTCCTCTCCCTGTCAAAGCAATAAAAACCGTTTTTTTCTCCTTCACCCAAAACTCTGCCTCTGCATCTCTATTCGGCCCCGGCAGACAGAGGCCGAGTTTCGGTGATCCCCCTCCCCCGCAAAAAAGAGGTCAGTAAGAATAACATATCTTCGGCACAGCATCGCTCTCCTAGACTCAGACTCCAAGGCCCGAAGAGTGTTTCGAGGAAAATACCTGAAGCTTAAGTCATCCCCTGGGGAGTCAGGAGAAGAGCAGCCAAAAGTTCATCTGTCAAGTCCAAACAGGGCTTGTGATCAACTCCTCTTTTACCGAGGAAAGAAATCCAAGGGCTTTGCGCCTCCTTCACAAACAGAAAATAAATGCCACCGATACGGATGGAGTAGAATAATTACACAGGCAGCTGTACAAGTCCCAGTGAGGGACCACAAACGGAGAGGGAAACGCAGGGCACTCTGGGAGATCACCGTAAGGTAATACTTGCTCAAGAAAGCCACCGGAACAAGGCAGGCTTGCTCGACTACTGGAGGCGTGAGATTCGCCTGCGGTCACTGGGTGGGGGTGGCTTCAGACCAAGGGCTGGGGTTGGAGGACCACCTTCTGCTGATCTGAATAAGCACCATCACGGTCCTTATCTGACCTTAGAGGGTCAAATACTCTTACCAGAAACCAAGGAGGAGCCACTACTCAAAGAAAGAGGAAGAGGCGGTCTTTTCCCCACTCCCCTTGGATGACAAAACTGGAGCCCACCTGATCCTGGGGGCAGAGCCTTCTTGCCTGCCCGCTTGCTTCTCTCCCAGGCGTCCTATCTTAATAAATCTATTTCTTGCCTATCACTTTGCCTCTTGTGGAATTCCTTCTGCACAAAGACCCTGCACCTCAGTAATTCCAGACACCGGGTGAGTGGGTCTAATTTAAAAACTGTGGGTTCAAGTCTCAATCTGGGTTTAGGCGGGGTTCGAGCCACAAGTGCTGTCCGTTTCACTACGGCAAGATTGTTGATGATGTTACGAGAAATTAGATTCCGTCATCGCACTCCAAACAGAATTCCAATTCCAAGTGCCTTTGAAATTCCGAGTCCACGTTTTGTAGGGAAGGAAAAATAATTTCCCCTTTTGGCTAAAATCCCCCTGTAATAAAGACAGATAACGGAGGAAAACAAACAGAAGCTTAATAACATGTTTGCCTTCTGCAGATGCCGGAGATGGCCTGGAAAACTGAGCAACTGCCAGCAGTGGCCCATCCACCCTCTCAAGTAACATCTCCTGCCAAAGATAAGGGACGCTGGGGCGAGGAGGCCAGTTAAGGGAGATTATCAGGAGAAGCTCAGTCAGTAAGAGTAGGGCTGTTATGCAGATTTAAGTCATTCCCTCTCCGTTGATTTTAGAGAGCTCCTTCACTGCGAAGAAGGTCTGAAATCTCTGTTTTCAGAGATTCTCCAGTACCTGAAGCCTCTCAAAAATAGCCATCCCCCAGTAATCCTTCTGCCTAAGAGGTAGAAGTCAGGGTGGCATATTCTGCTCCCTTTTAACTTTAATACACGGCTTCCTCTACAACAGCAATTTTTCTGATAGTCTGGACTCTTATATTTCCTCTTGTTCTGAGTAGCACAGTAACTTCTAATTAAAAAGAAGCCAAGCAATACGAGTTTAGATTTTGAGCTTCGAACATTATTGGTGATGTATGGCAAACTAAGTCCTTAATTCTTTTGACCTTCACAAAGACCCAGACCTTGAAAATAACTATAAGCTACGAGAGGACCACTGGCCCAATGTTTCTGTTTTGCAGATGAGAAAACAGAATCAAAGAGACTGTAGAGAATTGGTTTTGATAGCAGTTGTTCTGAAATCCGAACATTGAAATCAACGTTGTAAATTTAATCGCCTCATTTAAGGACAAAGATTCTGCCCAGTTTTTATCTTTTTGTCATTTTTTTTTTAAAGGGCTGCACCTGCGGGATATGGAGGTTCCCAGGCTAGGGACCCAATCGGAGCCACAGCCAACTGGCCTGCGCCACAGCCACAGCCACGCCAGATCTGAGACGAGTCTGAGACCTACACCACAGCTCCCGGCAATGCCTGATCCTTTAATTCACTGAGCGAGGCCAGGGATCGAACCTGAGTCTTCATGGATACTAGGCAGATTTGTTTCCGCTGAGCCACGAAGGGAACTTCTGATTCTGCCCAATTTTTAAAAAGTCCCATAATTGTGAAACCTTGCAACCAGAGTGGAACAAATTTGACGTCATGTATGCCTTTCAGCTGAATCCTTCAATCAGCGTTCACTTAAAAGACTAAGATTCAAATAAGGTCACTTGAGAACACGAGGAATAGTGTAAAACGTTTGCAATGGCATATTTTACCCACTTCCTAATGTCTCCATTCACAACTTTACTCAGCCCCTGCAATATCACACATGGCCAGCAGATGGCAGCAAATAACTATGCAAACTATCAAAGGCCCCAAGCCTCATACCACAACATCCAATTCACTGGGTCTGTAAACTTCTTGAAATAGCACAGTCTTTCTGCTCCCTCCGAATTCAGGTCTCAAATGACTCTACGTTTTAATGAACAAGTGTTAATCACTTCCCAGGAATGTGCTAATTTGAGGAGGCATTTGACTAGTATGTGTTGAAGAAGTTTCTGTAGGACAGAGTTCCCTGTTTCCGGGTATAGGATGTTGCTGGAAACACTAAGGTTTCAATCTAAATGTGGTGAAAGGCGAGAATGGAAGAGCAGTTCTCCTAAAACGATACCATTAGCAAAAAACAGTTTTCAAACTAAGATCTCAACTTACATCCATTCAACCCAGAGAGCTGTCTACTTTAGTTGGCTAGCTCAGAAGTTGAACGTGTTAACTTTATACATGTTTGGAGGAATTTTAAGAGGGGGTCGGGTCTCTTTTCCTTGGGACAGGGGTAACGAGGAAGATTGCAAAACTATTTGCAAACTGAGCTTTTCTTCAAATACAGAGAGCAGGGCATTCATCTTAGAATTCTGACTTTCTCTCTCCACTCTTGAATTATTTCTCTCCCAATGTTAACATTCTTTGCAGCTTGGTTCTCAGGGAACGAAAGCAAGCTGGCCAGAACCTGGCAACTCAGAGCCGCAGGCTCAGCAGAATTAACTCAGATAGAGGGGAAGGCGGCCCCCATTCAGGTACGAGGAGCAAGTCAGAGAGGGGAGCGCAAAGCCAGGGTCTGTTTGCAAATAAGAGCTATGCATTGGCACCCCAGCAGGAGTTTAATGAGAGCGCTTTTAATTAACTGTAAAAGTAATTACCCACATTAGATGTAAATCACACTTGTTTTTACATGAGGTGCATAATTTCAGTGCAGCTTTTAAGAATAATACTTCGGGAAGAGCTGTCAGCTGCAAACGCTCTGCTTAAAAACAGTCTCGAGGAGAAAAATACCATCCCAGGAAGCCTGAGATTTGTCACCTGGCTTCTGTCAGCTATGCTGCTTCTCTTTTCATTTATATCAAGACCCAGCATCTAAACGCAGCCTCCCTACAGCTGTCTGCTCAGAGAGGCAGCTCAAAGAAAGCTTCCCTATCTTGCAAGGTTTGGGGGGTTTTCTTTTTTAGGTTCTAGTGTTTAGCCCCCTGGACGATCTGCTCCCACCCCCCACAAACCCCATGTCCGTGGATGGGCTCCTGTGAGTAAAAAGGGGACTCAGCCGCAAGAACAGGAACCAGAGGAAGATGAGGGAAGAAAACAGGTGGAAGGGGCGTGGCTTCCACCAGCTAACAAGGGTTCCGTCCTAAGAACCAAACAGATTGTGGAGGCGGAAGCGGATGACATTACTGTTAGCCCTGGCACCCTTCACAGACTGTTACTGGACGTGAAAACCCCAGAGCAGAACTTTATCCCTTATTTTTTTCTCCTCATTTATAACCTTTTTTTTTGGCTGACCACCTATTTTTTAATTTTTTATTAAATTATAGTTGATTTTTTAATGAAATTACGTGTCAATTTCTGCTATACAGCAGTGACCCAGTCACTCACATATGTGTGTATATATATATTATATACATATAATATATATATATATTCTTTTTCTCATATCATCTTCCATCATGTTCTATCACATGAAATTGTTACTGGACTTGAAAACATCAAAGCAGAACCCCCCCCCCCATTTATAACCTTTTTTTTTTTCTGACTACTTACTTTTTAAATTTTTTTTTATTGAAGTATAGTTGATTTACAATGTTATGTCAATTTCTGCTATACAGCTAAGTACCCCAGTCTCTCCCTCCCTCCCTCTCTCTCTCTCTCTCTCTCTCACACACACACACACACACACACACACACACACACACACATATTCTTTTTCTCATATTATCTTCCAATCCCAAGAGATTGTTACTGGACTTGAAAGTCCCAGAGGAAAATTTCCAAGGAGACTGGATGCCTGCATTCCCAGCACCAGAGCCAAAAGCCAGCCTTCCCTTCTGTTTACGAACCTCAAGAGGAAACAGCAGAGGGCAACACTGAGAGGGAGCGAGTGAAAGCAGAGGCCAGGGTGGGGAGATGTGTTCAGATGCCACCCATCCTCCAGGCTCTTGAAAGTCCCCCGACTTAGAAAAGAGTAAGGTGGGCCCCCGAACTTCCTATTTGAACCCCAGTGGAGCATAAACAGCCAGGGTAGAGTTTGCAAACACAAAATCACAGGTAATTATTTATACTCTGATAGGCACCATCATTAAGGGATTTGAGGAGCAATTATGAGACTGAAGTTTAGCGCACGCCTGTGAAGCAACTGCACGGAAGACGTGGAAATCGGGGTGCAGGCAGGTGAGTTTTTACCCCTCACATCAGCCAGTAGGTCCTTTTCTCAAAAGACACCCAGTCTTCTGTTTGAATAATGTGATTGCTGTTGGATTATTTTCTTCTCTACAGCCTCCTTTGGGCTTGTGCTGCTGCTGTGCTGTTATTAACACTTTGCTTTTTCCCCTAGTTCAGTGTTTATTTTTCTGCCTATTTTTATTTTACTTTTTTTTTCTTTTTAAAGTTGTATTGAAATGCAGTTGATTTACAAAGTTGTGATCATTTCTGCTGTACAACAAAGTGACTCAGTTATACACTGACACACAGTTTTTGATCTTTACCTTAAAACCACCCCTAGAGGGGGCAAGAGCAGGAAATGTACTGGTTCGATAAGATGCCCTGAGAACTCATCTGGTTCAAGGTCAACCGAAAGGGGAGCCAGAACTTGTATCTCCCACAGGGAATTTTTATTTCTTTTTAGGGGGCCACCCATGTTTTCCCAGCATCCCCTACATCTGATATACCCTAAATGCAGCTGCTTCTCCCTTGCGGTCCATACACAGGATTCAAATGAAGGAAGATTAAAAAAAAATACCCAGTACAGCTTGGTTCTGAATTAGCATACCCAACTCTTGAGGGAATGTGACAGCGTGACCATGTGGCGATGCTAAGGTGAGACAATTCACCATGATGTTTGAGGGGAAAATGCAGTGAGGAGTTGCAGGTGGATTTCCCTTCCACGAGTGGATCAAAAGGCAGAAGTGCGAAGACTCGGGTGCTTCAAACCTTGACTCTGCTGTTTAACAGCTCCTGGCTTTCCAAGGCAGCTCCTCTGTGCTGCAGAAGATGGATGATTGTCAGCCTTGCTACCAGGAGGCTGAGATAAAGTGTGCTAAGAGCTGTCACGTGGGTAGGGGTCAAAGATGCCTGCTATTAGAGTGGCAATTTTTAAATGTCATGATCTGTATCTATATCTGTTACACAGTATTCCAACACCACACGACGAAGGCGAGCAGAATCTGTACCCCCAAAGGGTGCCACTTCAGCACACTGATTACCTTGAATTAAAGTTACTCAAGAAACAGCCAGTGCAAGACCCGCATGCAGAATGCCCCCCTACCCCCCAAAGCAGAAGGGTACCTCGTCTTTGTACCACGAGGTACATGGACTTTAGGGCCGTAGAGACAAACCTTGTTACTTCCTCGTTAATTTACTACCCTGAGCCCCAATTTCTCTATCATGTTCACTCTTCACCCATTTATTTATTCCTTTGCTGCAAAGGTGTAAAAGCAGCTCGCTTTGGTCACTTCTTGGAAACTCATGCTTTTAGGAGCTCCTCGCAGGTATGAAATTAAATTTGTTTTTTTCTCCTGTTAATCTGTTTTATGTTGATGACTTCTACAGGCAGCCAAAGAACGCAGAGGGAAGAAAGGAACAATCTTCCTCCGCTTCCGTCCAGGCACCAAGGTTGGGCTCCCCAAGGCTGGATCCTGCTCCCCTCAAGGATGAGAGATCCTGCTCCCACCCCCACGATGCCCCCCCCAAGACAAGTGGTGTCAAAAGGTAAGAAATCTGGCAGGGTCACTCCCCTGGATCTCTGCCTGCAGGGTCCAGGGCAAGCAAGAGTGGTACCAGCGCTTGCTTTCTTTCTTTCTTTCCTTTTCCGAACCGCGTCTACGACCTACACCACAGCTCACAGCAACGCCGGATCCTTAACCCACTGAGGAAGGCCAGGGATCGAACCCGCAACCTCATGGTTCCTGGTCGGATTCGTGAACCACTGAGCCACGTCGGGAACTCCAGAAATTTCCCTCCTTAACATCCAGCCCCATCTCCTCAGAATATCCCTTTAGCTCTCAAAACCCGCCCACCTCCCTTGCACCCCAGATCCCTGAAACTTCCAGCTGCCTGTTTTCACCTCCCTTTCTCTGCGAGACTTGCCGAGAGCACTGCGGCCAGATCTCTAGACCCAGGCCACGCGGGTCATTCGTGTAAACGCTGAGGGCTGAGGTGTGAATCCAGCAGAGGCACCCAGGATGGAGAGAGGTGCACGCTCCTGGGCCTACCATCGGCGCCTGCCAGCTTTGGGGCTCCCTCTGCAGTGTCTTCGTGGATGGAGCCTAGACTCCCACCCAGAGAATTCACGTTCCCTGGACGGTGGCAGATCTTTTCAATGACAAAGCCTTTTCCTCCTACTTCTAGAGGATCCCAGGGAATTTAAAGAGGAAGTACAAAGCTAAGTAGCCACTCACAGCCCCCCTGAAAGAAGAAACAACAGATGCCCAGAAGTTCTCCCGGCACCCCCCCACCACCACCACACACACACCAATGACCAGGAAATGGCTCTGATGGAGGCTGACATGCGGGCGCTGGCAGAGGCTTGCTTCCCCTCTAATGCTATTTGGTCTAAGGTTAAATTGTGCACTCGGAGAAAGGAACAACTGAAAGCCTTTGCTGAATGTGACATAAAGACCTTTCAAAGGCCTTCAGCACCAAACCCCAAAGCTCTGGAACGTAGGATTCTTATAATTTCTGACTATGTGCTCATGGATGTCTGTGCACGAATGACAGGAAATGCTCCCCAACATAAAATTCAGAATTCAAAACAGTGTGCTTGAGCGTGCAAGTCAAACTCTAAGCATTACAATGAAAGTAGTTGCCCGATTCTTTGAGGATGGCTTGCCAGAATGCCAGAGGGAAAAAAAAAAAAAGATTTAGAACGAACAAGTCTCGATCTGCAACAAAAGTATAACTCTGAGAATAACTCCAGGTCCAGCACTCCAACCCTTTCTTATTTGCCTTCAGACATCTGCAGATACTGTTAAAAGAAAGAAAGAAAGAAAGAAAGAAAGAAAGAAAGAAAGAAAGAAAGAAAGAGAAAATCAAGACATTGACAACACAACTGTCCTGCTCTTAAGAATAAGATGAAAAAATTTAAGTAGTAATAGATAACTTCTGATAATAGAAAAATTCACTCCAAACTGCCTAGAAGAAAACTTGCATTTTTTCCCCATCCCCTGTAAGATCTCCGTGTCTGCCTACGTGCTCATGTGTATGCATGGATGACGTAATATTATGCTGTTACTACCTTAACGGCACTGCCAAAATTAATGTGTAAAGAGTTCTATTTAATTGGCTTAAAGACAAATAAGCGCTTATTAAGGTATGTATTCTAAATTTCAAAAATATAATAGAAACTAACCCAAATGTTCCTCAAGTTCACATGATCTAGAATAATTTTTTGGAAATAAAAGCTAGTTTCAGTTTGTTGGTTTAATTAATACAGGCATGTCTTTAGAATTATCAGCATTAAGTATAATACCTTTTTTTTTTTTTTTTGGTCTTTTTAGGGTTGCAGTCACTGCATGTGGAGGTTCCCAGGCTAGGGGTCCAATCAGAGCTATAGCCACCGGCCTTCACCATGGCCACAGCCACAGCCACAGCAACACCACATCCGAGCCGCATCTGCAACCAGCACCACAGCTCACAGCAACCCTGGATCTTTAACCCACTGAGTGAGGCCAGGGATCCAACTGGTGGCCTCTTGGATACTAGTCAGATTCGTTTCCACTGGGCCATGATGGGAACTCCAAGTATATACTTTTATTCTGCATGGGTTGACTGAAAGTCCTGTAAATTCCCTGTTATGTCTGTTACAAAACTTATCAGCAAGAAAAATAGCTGGAGAGGATTGCCGGCCTTGTCTAGTGTCTCCTGAAGTGTTTGTGTAAAATCCAAACAGAGTCGTTGGAAGCAAGTTGTTTAGACTGATGTAAACGGGATAAGAATTGTTAGCTGAACTTCTCAGCAATAATTATGTTTTATTATATATCTACACAAGTAGTTTCCCAAAACCTTTGGGTGACTTAAAACCCTAGGATTATACGAAGTTAACTTAAATGATGGGAATTCATTGGCTATTCTAGATCATCTCCAAATAAGAGAAAATACAGAAACACTGATCATTAAACCTAAGTTTATCCACTTCTGGCTTATTAGCGTATAACTAAAGACATCTGGATCTGTCAGTAAGCATGTCTTGGGCCACATTTTTTAAAAAAATTTTATTATGTGGCAGCATTTATTTCCAGAAATTATTAAATACATTCATAAACTGGCCAATAGAAAGGATGTTGATATAGCAGTTCACAAGTGTTTTCCTTTCTTTCTTTCTTTCTTTTCATTAGAAATTATGGTTTTTAAGGGTTAAACATTGTAATATATGTAATTAAGCTATCAGAAATAATACGGTCAAGTTTGCTAATATTGGAATGACTCTTAGTTGAAAATGAATGAATGAACTTTAATATCAAAAAAACACTGGTTAAAAACTGGAATTTGTTTTTCTCTGTTAAAAGGAAGAAGTTTTCTTAGATTATTGGTCTTCACTTAACAAGAGATGATGAAGGTTTTGTTTTATCTTTTAAGTAATCTGCCTAGAAAACAAAGATTTTGTGTTTTACCAAAACAATTTCCCATGTTTCATGTTATCTTTATGATCATACCTTTGGTTACTTAAGCAAACACAGTTTTCTCAATATTGAGGTGAATTTTGCTCAGAATGATGTAAATTCCCATATTTACCTTTGAAAGCTTTCTGTCACTTTCATTAGATGGGTATTAAGTTTGTTTCATACGTATCTGTGATCCTATCTCATCAAGTATTTTTAAAACTTGTTGATATTTTGGACAAACTTCTCCAAATCAAATTCTGATCTTTTGACCTTGAAATAACTTTAGGATTGTCCCAGAACAACCTAAGACTTATTCTTTTTCCTTGTAAAAAGAGAGACGTCAGAGACTAATTAGGCATATTACACATGTTAAATTGCATGGCAAGTGTTGTTAAATTAAAAATTAATACTGTTTTTTTAAATGTTACATTTGTATGGGTAAGTACAGACATGATATGAAATTCCTAGAAATCAGATATCCTGGTATAATGTTATCACCTGCAATTCTAGTTATTATATTTGAATGTTGTATGTCACAGAACTAACCAAATTTCCTTGTAATAAACTCTAATCAGATCTTCAACCGTGACACATTTAGGTCTTTTGTCATTTACAGGCAGTTATTGGTTTACTCTGATGCTTTGACAAAAGTGCTTCATTTTTAAGAAGAGGCAAGGAAAGGATTCCATCAAGTAGAGGTTGCTATTAACTTTCAGATCATTCAGCTGAACTGGGTACGAAATTACAGAACTCTACTTTAAAAAAAAACTGATGGCTTCTTATAACTACTAACAAAAGTTAAGAAGATCAATAAGAATTAATTACATGGGACTAAATTAACTGATGAGGATGATGACAGTTTTCATGACTGTTTCTTCAAAACATTGTAGGTTCTTTTCTGTCTTACTTTTCCAGATTTAAGAAAATCTTTTCATTTCCCTTAAGTGGTCAACAGTTTACATACAATATATTTTTGTGAACAAAGATAAAACATTTATCTTTTTCTCCTGCCCTGATCCCTCCAGAATTCAGAAACTCTTAGTGAACACTGTTATTTTCATGGCCACAGCGTTACTTGATAAGCTCAAGAAGAATCTGTCCTTCTTAGAACAGGACACACTTGGAAAACACTGGTTACGTTGCCATGGCTTTGACTGGGAGGTCACATTAGAGTGGGTTACACATAGTCTCAGATGTGACCAGACAGTTTTAAGGCGCTAGCGTTCATTTTACGGAGCCAATAAGACTCCTTTAGAAAAACAGCCTGGTGACTTGCTTACAGGAGTTCCCTAAAGCCTTACCAGGGGAGTAAGAAAGGTCACTTCCTGGAAGGCCCAAAGACCTCAGGAAATTTTGAGGACACCCAAAAAGGAGAAGCTAACCCAAATTTGTAGGTATTGCAGGCAAAGTCTGATGGTGAACTGGTTTGCAAGTTCTTGGCTTGGCTTCCTAGGCTCAGTGTGAGATTCCTTATGAAAAGTTCCAGCAAGCTAAATTTTACAAAATCTATATGGTCAACCACTATTCTTGTTGCACTTAAGTCATCAAGTCAAGCTTATTGAAATCAGACCTAATCTGCAAATAAACTAGGCTTTCTATGGTCATCTTTGATAGAAATGGAAATGATTATGGGGGCGGAGATTATGATTCAGTAATATGCCTTTACAGGTACCTAGGAATGAACTACATTACAGTGCTGTTAGTTATCGTTGAGTTTTCGTTTTCTACCTGTAAACTAACTGGTTCTTGAATTCTTCTTGCTTCCTCCAATTTCCGGCTACAACCCTCCAAAGTAATGTTTCAATTACCTCCCGCCTTTCTGACTTGAAATCACTGAACCTTAAAACCAACCTTTTTTTCCCAAGCCTCAGCAACTAAAGTTGGACAACGTGACATAAACTTCAGAGAAATTGCAACTCATGCACAGTCTTTGTGCTTGTTACTGTGTGGGCCACTCAGATATGTCACCAGAGACATTCAAACTGTAAACCAGGAAAATCTGTCCGGTTGCCACTGCCTGCCCTCACTCCATCAGAGGTGGCTTCCAGCCTGACATCTGGAGATCTCCTCAACTGGCTGCCCTCGGCACTCAAAAATCGGATTTAGCATGTGCTCCAATGATTCACCATTGTGTTATCTTTTGTTTCCATAGCAATGCTTTTCATTTAAGACCTGACTGCTTGAGCAACACAGGCCTAATTCTGAGAGCCCACTTGCGTGACCTCCTCCTGAAATGAGTTTAACTGAACTGACCTCCTGTCGAGAATAAGAGACTGGTTCAATGAGATGGAGCAAGCTCCCAACTCAGCTGCTGCGTCGTGAGGCTTCTGGGAAGTTTCAAAGGCGGGACTGAAGGGGTGCAGAATATGACACCCCAAAACATGCTGCTCCAGGATATTGACTACTTTGCTTTTTTTGCTTTTTTTTAGACATTGATTATTTTGAATTAAAGTTACTTAAGAAACAGCCAGTGCAAGGAGGACACTTTGACCTTCCTTTGTCCCTCTGAAAGCTGGAAATGAATCTCCCTTGTGAAAACCATCCTCTCCTTACCAGGAGGTAGAGAGACACTTTCATCACCAGAGGTAGGGAATTTAGGGACAAGAAAGCTGGAAAAACAAAACTTGCCTCTTCCTCCCTAATTTACGACCCCAAGCCCATACTTCTTGGTCTTGTTGATTCTTCACAGATTTATTCTTCGTTTAGAAGGTATAAAAGCTGCCAGCTTTAGTCATTTCTTTGAGTCATATTTTTATGAGCTTCTGCATGTACAAATTAAACTTGCTTTTCTCCTGTTAACTTGTCTTATGTCAATTTAATTATTAGGGGAGGAGGAGGGAGTAGGATGGACTGGGAGTCTGGGGTTAATAGATGCAAACTATTGCCTTTGGAATGGATCAGCAATGAGATCCTGCTGTATAGCACTGGGAACTATATCTAATCACTTGTGATGCAGCATGGTGGAGGATAATGTGAGAAAAAGAAAGTATATACGTATGTGTGACTGGGTCACTTTGCTGTACAGAAGAAAACTGACAGAACACTGTAAACCAGCTATAACGGAAAAAATAAAAATCATTATAAAAAAATAATTATCAGGCCAGCCAAAGATCCTAGACGGAAAGAAGGGAAAAAGTTTTTCTCCCCTACAATTATTTTATTCTAATTAAAATTCTTCCTTCTCGAGAGAAGATGGTTCTAAACACTGCCTGAATTCTTCCAGGTCATTGCCATTTCAGTCCATTAAATGGACTCCTGGTGGTAACAAAAGATGCAATTTCTAAAAGGACAAGTCTCCTGGTAATTGATGCTGATAGATGGCCTACTTCAACATCCACTAAACCACTCTTGTAAGGATCCTAACAATACAAGGAGTAAACAGGAGCACTTAATTGAATATTTAATTTCCTCCTGGGAATCAGATATTCCAGAAAGACATCCAGTGGTCAAAGAAAGCTTTATGCCAATTAGAGAAGGCACAGCATGGCTGAAGTTCAACAGAGCTAGTGCAAACTATTTGAAAAAAAAGAAATAGCGTTCTTATGCTACCTGTTGAGTATACAGAGGTGTGCTGCCACTTTCCAAGAAATGTCTTTGCGCTAAGATACTGACAGAGCTTTGTTGATTTCTATGTGGTGCCCCAATTCTCCTGGAAAAATTGGTATTTGTAGTAATCCCTTGGACTGTAGCCATCTTGTCAACCACAGTTTCTTGGGCAGCAATATTTTCAGTCCCTGCGACCTCGGTTTGACATTTTGCTTTCTGATAGAAAATGGATTAGAGCCCTTGCCACAAGATTCAGTAACCAGTTCATTCCAGGAACGCAAATTTGAGCCTCTACGGCCTTGAACAATCTGCACGCCCACCTTTGTGCACACGAAGCCAGCATGGAGTTGGAAGAGACAGAGATGTCTCTGTCTTTTTTTTTTTTTCTGCCAACTTTCTCCACTTGGGAATGGGCGTTGCAAATAAGACAGCACCAGCTTAGAACATTTGCGACTGGAGGGCTAAACAGAATATAAGCTGGAGTAGTGGGAACGTTATCAACCTAGGTGTGCGTATTTTCACTCATCAAAGAACATACAATTAACCTGTTCCGGCCTAGCATGCAATGGGATCTTCCTAAGTTCAACAACATGGGACCACAATATGCCAAAAATAAATTAAAAAAATATATAATAAGTGTGTAAATCCAAACATGTGGATCTTGAACTTCTGATCCCTAAAAGTGAACATTAAAAATCACCAGGGAAATAACCATTTCAGCTTCTTCAGAAAAATGAAATAGAAAAAAAAAATGAATATATATGTTCTTTCTCACGCCATGTGACTTGTGGGTAACCCGTTCTGCACAATACTCATATCAATGATATGAGTGCAGGGAAAAGTACCTTCAAAGAGGCAGTTTAAGATAGCTACATTTCTCTCTGTTTGTTCACCCTCTTCCCCAAATGCTATGTGTACTTGAAGAACCTGTCACTTGTTTTTTACACGCAAGAAGAGAATTAATAACATTCCTTTTAAAGTTCTGATGACTCTCTCTCTCGCATCGGCAGGCCTACACAGTTTATAGGATGTAGACATTGGGTTGGGAGACAGCAATGGAAATTGAATCACCAATTATCCAATATTGTCCTAAGAATGAGGTAAGAAAATAAACACTGACTATTTCAAACCATGATGGCTGATCTCTTTCAACACAGAAACTTTGCCATGTTCTCCACTCCTAGTGAACTCCCTGTAAAGTGCATTTCACAGCCTCCACTGCCAAAAATGTGGATAGCATGCCACCTCCAAGTTGCTAAGAACCCAAGAATGTCTCGTTCTCCTGCTCAACAGCCCTAGATGGATGTGTTCTGGAAGAAACATGGACACATTTCTTTCTTTCTTTCTCTTCCTTTTTTTTTTTTGCTTTTTAGGGCTGCACCCCCAGCATGCATGTGTATGGGAATTCCCAGGCTAGGGGTCAAATCGGAGCTTTAGCTGCTGCCCTATGCCACGACCACAGCAACTCGGGATCCGAGCCACGTCTGCGACCTACATACACCACAGCTCACAGGAACACTGGACCCTTAATCCACTGAGTGAGGCCAGGGATCGAACCCGCAACCTCGTGGATCCTAGTCAGGTTCATTAACCACTGAGCCACGCAGGGAACTACCTTTTTTTTACCCCCCCTGTGGACGTATTTCAATGTTCTTCTAGCATCTGCCTTCATGGTCAGCAGTACTTCCTGCTGTCAGATTCATAACCAGTTTTCTGCAGCGTGCTTTAGCGTTACTATCTTGTAAAGTTAAATGTATGTTATGGTTTTCTGTTTACTGATTTTATGATGTCCAGTCTTGTGAGTTTCAGATGATCAAATGTGCCAAAAATCAGATAGATTTCTGATATAAGAATTAGAGGATTAATAACTTCTTTATATTTAGGTGTTTTTCTTGTTCAGATACATTAAATAGTGACCTCAGTGTGTAAGTCTGACTTACCAAGTATGTTAAAAGTTTATGTTGGATACAATACATCAATCAATCAAGTAAAAATAAATAAATCTCCTTTTGGTACCCACAGAGAATTCTGACCTGACCAAAAGATGAGACAGGTTGGATTTATTTAAATTACAGGGGAGTGACTCATGATCTGACTAAGCCCACCTACTAGACTCACTGCTCTTTGGCCAATTTTATATTTTTTTATTGAAGTAGAGTTGATTTACAATGTTGCATTAATTTCTGCTATACAGCAAAGAGTGATTCAGTGATACATATATCTGCAAACTATTTTCTATTCTTTTCCATCATGGTTTATCACAGGATATTGACTATAGTCCCCTGTGCTAGACAGTAGGTCCTTGTTGTTTATGCTTCTAAATGTAACAGCTCCCATCCGCTAAGTCCAACCTCCCCATCTCCCCCTGGGCGACAAGGCTGTTCTCTATGTCTGGTGAGTCTTTCTATTTTGTATTTAGGCTCACTTGTGGTCATTTGTTAGCTCCCGCGTATAAGTGATATCATATGGAATTTGCCTAGACTCACGTTTTACCATGTATCTCCCCAGTTCCTATGTTTCACCTGAATCCATTTGTCCATAAAATTTTATTATGTTCCAAAAATTGGGCTAAATGTGTCCCCTCAACCTGAATCACCCTCCCTCTGCTTATCCAATTAGGTGCTTACCAAAGCCAGTCTCGCCCCCTCCTCGGCTCTGCCCACACAGAACTGACTGCTGTCTCCCCCCCTGGCATGATGCCCTTTGTCTGATGCCCCCTATTGTAGGCTGACCTCATTGGGGTGCGTATTTCCAGTGCATTTTATACGAGATGCTCAACTTCTCAAAGGAGACAACAGTGACTAACCTTCTAAAAAAGTCATTCTTAGTGATAAAATTAAGTCTTTATGTATACATATAGACTTGATTTTATATGTACAAAATTAAAAATTTATATGTATTAATACAGGATTAATTTTATCACTAAATCAGTAATCTTATCACTAAATATAGATTTAATTTTATCATTTGGTCTCAAGAAGCAGACACAATGATTGTCTCCATTTTCCAGGAAATAAACTCCGAGAGGTTGGGTTTCTTGCCCGAGGTCACAGAGCTGACAGATGTAGGCCCTGGGATTCGAACCTGATTTGTTCTACTCCAAAGCTGGGGAACTTAACTCTTCCGCCAGTCTACTTTCCTGTCACACTCATCATCATTTTCTTAAAAATCATAACAGAAAAAAATGGTTTTTAATGGAAGAATAAACGAATACACAACAGAAGGCAGTTATGCCATTTATTAGCTTTTCTAACCATTTTGAGCCTCCATCAATTACCCAGTGTAATTGGTATAACAGAGTGAATATTATTTATATATATGCAGTTTGTATTTATGAGAAACGGACATAAAGGGTTTGATATGGAGCCTGGATTTTAAAGGCGCTAATACACATGGCCAATTACAGTCACTGGCTTGAAACCAAGTCATCGTGTGTCTTCCAGACTAAAGAGTCTGTGGATTTAGACCTTCAAGAACCCTTTCTGCCTGCCTATGGAAGAAGATGATTTCTCGGTCTGTAGCCACGGACAGCAGTTCGGAACCTTTGACCCGCCCTCCTAACACGCCACCGTCCACAACGGGGTGCTTACAACATTTCTCTGTATCAGATGCAGCCCTCGCCACCTTCCCCCAAAGGCTTAGGAAAAAGGCACATCCTGGGGAGAAACTGGCCAACCCCAGGAAAACATATGTTCCCGTTTCTCTCTTTCTTTTTAAAGTAACTTCCACCAGAACCCCAAACGATAGGAAGCTTTTGCCCTATTTGGGAAGCTTATGCCCATCAGCTTCCTGTCTGATGGCTCAAATGGTCCCATCCCCTCATCTACGATTAAAGATGTTTTAAGAAAAAAAAAAGAGCTAAGAAGAAATAGAATGGGAAAGAAGAGGCACCACTGACGAAGTCAGGCTAAACCATTCTCTGAGAGTCTCAGGCCCAGGGCCTGGCCGGCCCTGAGCGGGGAGGTCCCTTCCGGGGTCACCCAGCATGGCATCATCGAAGGAATACCTCAAGCAAAGCCACCACGGCCAGGCTGCCCTCGCACGTTGGGAAGCTCATGTCCTTTTGCTGAAACCCACCGATAGTGTCAAGGGACACTGTCTCCCCACAGACAGACTTTCCCATAGTCACGTAGGCAAGGAACTGCACCGTGCCTCCAACGACCACACGAAGAGCCCATCAACAAGATAACCGAGAAAACCACATGTCCTTTCGTTTCTCCACAGATTTCAGACCTTTTCTCCCCAGTTTGATGGAGATAAACCTGCAATATTGCAGGTTTAAGGTGTACAACGTAACGACCTGGTGTATGTATCTACTGTCAAATGATGATCGCAATAGGCTTGGCTGCATCCATCTCATCACGTAGTTACTTTTCTTTCCCATCAGGATGAAAACCTTTCAGATCCAGTCTCTCAGCAATGTCCGAATATACAGTAAGATATTGCTAATTAGGCTCGGCAGCTGGGCAGTATATCCCAGAGCGTGTTCACATTGTAACCGGACGTCGGTACCCTCTGACCACTTTCCAGTCCCCTCCCACCCTACCAAACCCTCGCCTCTGGCAACCTCATAGTCTCCTCTGTTTCAATGAGTCGTTTCCTTAGATGCCACCCATAAGCACAGTCACAAGTATCTTCCTCTGTCTGACTTGTTTCACCAAGCATAACACCCCCAAGATCCATCTGTGTTGTCGCCAAAGCCGAGATTTCTCTCTTTTTAATGGCTGTATAGTGTTCCACCATCTCTATAGTCCACATCTTCCTTATCCACTTGAGATGTTTCCACATCTTGGCTGTTGCCAATAATACTGTAATGAACGTGGGGGTGCAGACACTTCCTCAAGATAGTGATCTTATTTCCCTTGAATTCATACCTGGAGGTGGAACCGCTGGATCATACGGTACTCTATTTTTAATTTTTTGGAAGACTCTCCATACTGTTTCCACAATAGCTGCACCATCCTATGTTCCCACCAATGGTGTACTAGGGAAGATTTTTATTTTCTAGATATTTCTGTAACAGCTGGTTCAAAGATCCCCCAGCCTTTCGTTGCTGTTACTGTTGTTTTGATTTTTAGCTAGTATATAAGGAACACTGACTGCACCTCAAGCCTGTCCTGAGGCAGCTTATCTACATCATCTCTACAGCAACCCTACGGGGTAAGTTATTACCACCTGTGCCTCAGGGAGGAGGAAGCTAAGGCGAAGTGAGATGACATAATCAGATTCAGGATGTGCAATTAATAGTGGCAGAGCTGGAAATAAAAGCCACGTATATCCTTATGAAACGTTCATCAAAGTATGAAATTTTTGTTGGAAACCCGAATGGCTATCACACCACTAAGGATGAAACTCAACGCCCCACACAGTCCACTGGACCCATTCCTTAATGGTACCCCTAGCCTACCTTTGCTTGCTCCCCTTTAGCCATGCTGACTGTCTGATGGCTTGTCCAATGCAGAGCTCATGCCCTCCGAGGGGTGTTGCTTGTCCCTGCTGTACACTCCCCCTGCAAAGCTCCTGCGGCTGGCTCCTTCATCCCCTCTGGTGTCAGTTCAAACACCAGCTCATCCATGAGCTCTGCCCCTGAAACCCCATGGTGCCCCACCATTTCTCTCTTTTATTTACTGCACTTACCATTATTTGCATAAGGTTGATTTTCTTGTTCATTTTTATGCCTCCATATCCACTAGACTCAGTTCCGTGAAGGAAGGTCTTTCACCTGTTTTTTCCGTGCTGGACCCTCACCAAGGAGCAGTACCTGGCACTTGGGATCTATTCAGCAACACCTGGAGTAACTGAGAGACCGTGGTGCCTGCATTTTACCCTCCTCTCTATACAACTTGCCTTTTCTTAAAGTATCCTCACCACCCGCCACCCATGGGAAGAAAAAAAAAAAAAAACTATGTTTCATAAGAAGCTTTTTTTTTTCTTTTTTAGGGCTGCACCTGCGGCATATGGAGGTTCCCAGGCTAGGGGTCAAATCGGAGCTGCAGCTGCCGAGCTACACCACAGCCACAGCAACGCCAGATCCAAGCCGCATTTGCAACCTACACTATAGCTCATGGCAACGCCGGATCCTTAACGCACTGAGCTTGGCCAGGGATCAAACCGCATCCCCGTGGATACTAGTCGGGTTCTTAACCTGCTGAGCCACAACGGGAACTCCAAGGAGGATTTTTGTAAACAAAAATTATTTCTACTTCACCTTCTCATAAGGCCCTACCTTCCTTTTTCTTAAATAGGCACTAAAGATGCATTTTCTTCTTCTCTTACCACCTCTTCCTCTCTCTCTCTTTTTTTTTGTGCACACACCCACCTTGATTTTATTCTATTAGTCTCTTTACTTTTCCTCATCTTCCTATTTACCTACCCCTTAACCTCTAATTCTTTTTCAGATCCACAATTTCCAAAGTCTATTTCAATTACTCTGGCTCTGACCTTCTAAATTCCTACCTGCCTTTTCATGTTAGTGTTTGTTTCTCTTTCCCTCACTGCATCCACAGCCCTCTTTCCTTCTGCTCCTCTTCTACTTCCACGCATGTTAAATGCCTTTTCTTGTTTCTAGCCAGGTCGACAAACAACTAGTTAAGTCCAAGTGCAGCCCCCTCCTCCCCACCAAATCCATATACATTCAAACAAGATTCACGTAAACCATTTTTACAGGATTGAATGTACACACACAAAAGGTCACGGATCATAGCTGTTTGGCCAAACGTCTCCGGAGGAGAAGGTTGCTTCTGGCTGAGGACCAACACCTGGGAGGAAAGTCAACTTACTCTGTCATTAATAGATCAAGAAACATCGGTAACCTCTCCTTCGGACATTCTTCTTGTGATGTGTTCATCATAAACACCAGCCCACCAATTTTAAGACTATAAAGTCAGCTACAAATCCACAGATATCTAACGGAGGTGCCCTTGGTACCGTGAGTGTTAAGAGTAAGCCAGGTCTGGATTCAAATTAAGTTTCTGATGCCCACCACCTATGCGATTTATTAAAGTGGTTAATTAAATGGCAGCTTCCCTGTCTGTAAAGTGAGGCTATTTCTAGTGCTTCTCTTATGGGGCTGTTATAAGTATTAAATAAGATCACTGAGAAAGACATCAAAAACATCACCTTGCATGTGGTCATGTTCTGGGTATCACCAAAACCTGTCACATCACCACCGTCATCAGAGTCACCTTCTGAGACTAGTTCCATGAAAAAAGATATAACCGATCCACCCCAGGTCTCCCAAGGCAACAGAAATAAAAGCAAAAAAATAAACCAGTGGAACTTAATCAACCTGAAAAGCTTTTGCACAGAAAAGGAAACCATTTAAAAAAAAAAAAAAAAAGGGACGACCTATGGAATGGGAGAAAACAGTTTCACACAATGCAGCTGCCACAGGCTTCATCTCTAAAATATACAAACAACTTATACAACTCAACAGCAAAAAACAAAACAAAACAAACAAAAAAAAAAACAGCAACAACACAATTGAAAAATGGACAAGAGACCCGAAAAACCATTACTCCAAAGAAGATACACAGATGGCCAACAGGCACATGAAAAAATGCTCAACATCACTGATTATTAGAGAAATGCAAATCAAAAATTATATGAGATACCACTTCACACCATTCAGGATGGCCATCATTAATAAGTCCTCAAATAACAAATGCGAGAGAGGGTGTAGGGAAAAGGGAACCCTCCTACACTGTTGGTACGAATGTAAATTGGTACAACCACTACGGAGAACAGTATGGAGGTACCTCAGAAAACTAAATATAAAACTACCATATGACCCAGCAATCCCACTCCTGGGCATATATGAGGACAAAACTCTAATTCAAAAAGATTCATGCACCCTTATGTCCACTGCAGCACTATTCACGATAGCCAAGACATGGAAACAACCTAGATGTCCATCGACAGATGAATGGATTAAGAAGATGTGGTACATATACACAATGGAATAATACTCAGATGTAAAAAATGAACAAAACAATGCCATTTGCAACAACATGGATGGAACTAGAGACTCTCATACTAAGTGAAGTCAGTCAGAAAGAGAAAGACAAATACCATACAATATCACTTATATCTGGAATCTAACATATGGCACAAATGAACCTTTCCACAGAAAAGAAAGTCATGGACTTGGAGAACAGACTTGTGGTTGCCAAGGGGAAGGGAGTGGGATGGACTGGGAGTCTGGGGTTGATAGATGCAAACTATTACCTTTGAAATGGAGAAGCAATGAGATCCTGCTGTATAGCACTGGGAACTATAGTCAGTTATGATGGAGGAGAATGTGAGAAAAAGAATGTGTATATGCATGTGTGACTGGGTCACTTTGCTGTACAGTAGAAACTGACAGAACACTGTAAACCATTTATAACAGAAAAAATTAAAAAAACTCCACCCCAGGAACTGATGGAGTGATTAAGCAGGTAATAACCTCTCTTCTCCTCTTGCGACACACCTTCTTCTCGTGCCCCTTTCTCTCTTTCCTTCTTTGGGTGGAAGGAAGAGAAGGAAGAGTCAGGAGAAAGTGGCAGGAGGGCAAGAATGAAGAAGCGGTCCGCCATCTCTCTCTGTCACGGGCAGAGGAATCAAAACTGAATAATACATTCAATGAGTTACTTAATTAACTGGGTGAAGGTGAGGCTGAAACAGCTGAGTTAAATAATGAGACGTCAAGCACAGAAGCTTAGACCAAGGAGGGATTTGAAAACCCTCTTCCTGTCACAAGAAACCACGGGATTTTTCAGGCAGATGACAGTAAGGGGTTTAATCTTCCCATTTTTGTCCTTCTGAAAGCAATGGTCTTAAAAAAAATCTCCTGAAATAAGGCCAAATGTAAAATTAGCATTTATGTAGCAGAGGTCATTAAAATGAGTTAGCCCAGGCCCTTTATAACATTAAGCCAGCATAAAATGAGAAGAATAAAAAATAAAAAAAAAAAGCAGAGGTCTAGTTAAAAGGATCGTAAATGGAGGGGCCCTTGCTAATAGCAAGGCTATCTCAGAAGGACTAATTAAGCTGGAAATTAATGTGGTTCAAATGGAAAGGCTTCTGTGCGATCCCCCGAAATGTCAAACGGCTGACCACAAGACTCACCTGCTGTTAATTAAAATCTAGTTGTCATCCCCAGTTAAGCGGCCATGAGCATCTTTCTCAGTCCTCTTTCTAAGAACGTTGCAGCCAGACACCCGCCCTCCCCACCCTCATTCATCCTGCCAATTAATGTTGATTTTCGTGTACATGTTTTAGGGTCAGAAGATGAAAGCATTAACCTACCTAAAAAAAACCCAAAAAACAAAAAACAGGACGGCTGATCCCAACTTTAGTATATGTGACATTAATGAGCACTTAAAAAATACAATGTAAATCAAGGCTGACTTTGAAAAATTGTAGCTGTTGGGACTCTGAGAGCAAAGAGTCCTTGGACATCCTCACTCAGATGAGTAACACTGTGTTTCTTTCCATTCCTATTGGGCCCTTACATCTTTGTAGACCTGAGCTTTTTCTATGCTCCTGTTCTCCCTAAGACAGTGCTAACTGGATCAGGTTACTCTTCCCTAGGCTTGTAATGACTGAATACAGAGGTGCTTAGAACACTTAGCATGCTTAGAATTTTTGCTGCACGTGCACACCGCCTGTACTCTTTATTCAATGCAAATTACACACACACATATATATGAACGCCAACAAAAGACACACACGTGTAAACATATGTGTATACAAACACACATGCACAGACACATATCCACTTCTGAATTTAAACTCTGCCTGTAGTCGTAGTTCGGCTACGTGGATTATTTTCTAATACACGAATCATACATAAACTTCTGGGAGTGACATTCTAGAGCTTCACAGAAGTGCATGTTATACCCGCGTACTCATTTGTCAAAACTCATCAAATGTAAGATACATGTAACATCTGTGTATCTCAATATAATTACACCCTGAACAAAAAGAACCACGGGTATATAGTCACCTCTTGTGAAAGATCTACACCTCAGAGTCTTCAAGGTGAAGGGTATTGATGTTCGCAACTTACTTTGAAATACATGAAAAGCAAAATAAGGTGGATGGATGGGTAAATGGAGAGATAGATGATAAAACGAATAGGACAAAATATTGGAGGTGGTATCTTGATGGTGGATGCATGGGTATCCACCGCTCTTTCCTCTTTTGGAAAAATAGCATTGAAAAACCAAATCCCTGAAATTACAACCAAATGCTTATCCACACTTCATGAAAAGTAAAATCTCACGCCACTACTGGAACCCACTCCGGTCTTAGGACAACCCCAGTGCTTTGCCCTCAGGGACCCTTTCACGGAAACAGTGCCACATTTTGAGCAAGACGCCAAAGATACTTTTGCTCCCCAAAGTATGCCTTCTTAAGGGCCTACTGTCCAGAAAGAACGGTGAGCCGAGCAAGACACAAGCTGTAAGAGGCAGAAAGTAACATTCCACCCGTATCCCAGGAGGATATCTGGTCTACCCGAAGGCCAGGGAGGGACTTTGCCTCGTGAACAAATAAGGGAGCCGGGTCAGCCTCTGACACAGTTATGTTCAAACAGCGACCCACAGATGCTTTTACGGACACTTGGAGACACCGCACATCCCAACACCAATTACATTTTTACTGCTGTTGCTACATTTACTGATACTTAGCGTGGGCCTTGAACATAAAAAGGTCGAAGATGACTCCTTCGGGGAGCGATTGTTTCAAGCCACTCCGAAATGCAGAGTGTCGAAATGTTTCAAGAAAGTTCTCCCTTCACAGCGGGACACATTCTATTTTCTTCAGACATTACCCCTGCCTCGTGGGACCCCTCGTCCATTCAGAGTTTGGCCCCAGGATCATCTTTCACCAACTCCCATCGTCACTCCAGCCTCCCCAAAAGGCTGACCCTTCCCGCTACCCTGCCTGCTTTTCCGAAGATGCTGCTTATTTGTCTGAATACTTACTTCCTCCATCACCTGTCATGGATTCCTAAGACTCAGTCTAGGGGTGAACAGTTCTCCTCTTATTTCTTGTCGCTTTCCCCCATGAGCCACAAACTAGGGATTTGCGCCAATCCTCCACTGCATTATGAGCATTTGGTGAAGCCGGTCTCCCACTTTCTTTCTCACCCAGTCCACCTCATGGGGGCTGAAGGGTCTCTTCTGATGGCTCAACTCCTCCTTCTTTCTCTCTATCCTTCTCCTTATCTTTCTCATCCACCTGCTCGCTACCGCCAACCAAGACCTGTTTTACTTTTGACTTTCCTTTCCTAAGCTCACCTATGGCAGATAAGCGGTAACTAGGACAGGTAAGCACACCTGGAATGGAGGCCAGAGCCCCCGCCTTCCAGAGGCCAGGTTCAGGCTCCTCCTCTTTGGAACTCAATCCCCTGTGAGGACAAGTGGATCGATCCCCTCCAAACTTCTTAGCCATTTCCAAGGTCTGGGGAGGATTGCAGGGATAAAGGGAGTCACGGGACAGCCAAGCGCAGCTTCAGGAGACGCAACAGGGCACTGCATTCAGGATTATGAACTCTGGAGTCGGACCACCTGGACTGGAGTCTGAGTTCTGCCACACGCCAGCTGGGGGGCCCCCGGGCAAGAGAAGTCCAGCTTTCTGTCCCTCAGTCTCTTCATCTTTAAAATGAGGGAGAATAATTGTTTTGAGGCTATGACAATGACAAAGTGGGTTTCCATTTGTCAAATCCTTTAAGTTGTATCAGGTACACAGTGACAATTAAATGAGCATCTGCCAAACAAATATAAAAGTACCCATTTCTGTTGGGTAAGAAACAGAATTCTGTCCTTTAATGCCCGCTGGGTTCGTGTACCTATTTTTGACCCAATTGGGAATTTTCTTTTTTGTTGTTGCTGTTTTCTTAGGGCCGCGCCCGTGGCATATGGAGGTTCCCAGGCTAGGGGTCCAATCCAAGCTACAGCTGCCGGCCTACACCACAGCCACAGCAACGCGGGATCTGAGCTGTGTCTGTGACCTACACCACAGCTCACGGCAACGCCGGATCCTTAACCCACTGAGTCTGCCCAGGGATAGAACGTGCATCCTCATGGATACTAGTCAGATTCATTACTGCTGCACCACGACGGGAACTCTCCAGCTGGGAATCTTTAGGGAAAAGGAGGAAGGCTGATGGATCCCTCCAGCCTCAGCACCAGCTCCTAAACACGCTGTTCCCAGGGACCTTCATTCTGCTCTGAGGAGCGATTTAGACATCTGGTGCAAAGGTCCTGCACCCACACTGAAGGACACCCAGACAAGGTTTGCTGAATAGGACACAAAACTCGGGAGCACAAATGCTGAATCTGATCTCTATCAGAAGATCAGGACCCAACTACTCAGCCATGTGAAAATAAAAAATAAAAAGGAGTTCCTGTCGTGGCTCAGTGGTTAACGAACCTGGCTAGCATCCATGAGGACTCGGGTTCGATCCCTGGCCTCGCTCAGTGGGTTAAGGATCTGGCGTTGCTGTGAGATGTGGTGTAGGTCACAGACGTGGTTTGGATCCTGCGTTGCAAATGGCTGTGTCGTTGGTTGGTGGCTACAGCTCCAACCGGACCCCTAGCCTGGGAACGTTCATATGCCGCGGGTGCGGCCCTAAAAAGAAAAAAGGCAAAATAAATTAAAAATGAAAAAAATAAAAAATAAAAAGGAGTCGAAGTGAGACGGAAAAAAATAAAAGCCTATACGGAATTTTAGATCTTGATGAAATGTTGATATAAAACTAAGAGATGCACATTGGTAAGATTCAGAGGCAGGCAACACTATAATCAGCCATGAAATTACGTGGAGCTGTTTCTTTATTTCTGTAATTTGATTGCACATAAATCAATTTTGATTAGATTCAAAAATTACTGAACACGCACCTCAACGAGCTGTCAAGTTTTATCTGATAACGTAAACTTTACATGGGATCAGTGCTAATTCTACCTGGAGCCAGTGGAAGAATCCCCGCAACAATGGCAGACGTCACTAAATGCTGCAAATGTAGAAACATAATTAAATTAGCTGATAATCATCATTCTCCTTCTATAGAGGCTCTAATTTAATGCACTTGCAAATGTAATGAGGCTCGCTGGATTGAAAAATATGGTGGAAATAACAGAAACAAGATCACATTAATTGGAAGAGATACTGATAAGGCAGATTGCTCTGCATGTTTTTAATTTTTTTTTGAAAACCATGCATTTCTGAAAAGCACGACAAGGCTGGCTCCCATCCTTGCTGGAGAGAACTTAGGGGCATCAGAGTGAAAAGCGAAGAGGCGAGGCATTCCCACTGTGGTCCAGTGGGTCAAGGATCCGGCACAGGTCACAGGGGTGGCTCAGGTTCCATCTGTGGCCCCTGAACATCCAAATGCCGTGGGTATGGCCAAATAAAAGGGGGAGGGTGAGAGAATGGTTGCTTAAGGTTCTAACAAAAGGAGTTAATTCCGTCAGAAATACCTGAAAAGGGGAAGGAAAAAGGAAAGGAACTCTTGACTTTGTGTCCCTTTGTATAACCGGCTCTTTGGTTCCAAGAAGATTCTTACTGGGCAAGCCTACCCCCTCCCCCACATATCATTCATTCAAATGATATCCATTCATGCAAACTGTTACTGCTGCTGGCAGAAACACCTGCCACGTCTCACACTCTGTGGCTTCCGAGGTGAAGAAAAAAAAAGCTGCGTTTGGGGGCTCTTCTCAACTTAAATTGACTTGGCTTTGGGTACGCCCTTGAGCACTTAATCCAACTGCAATTAAATAACTGGTTGTGCAGTTGTTGGTGGAATGCTCTCTCACTAGCCAGCAGAAGAGAATTTCTTAGAAGACCGGGCTGGTCCCCAGAGGAGGGGGCGGGGGTCTTTCAAGGTGTTTTACATGGTACATGTTCCTTAGGTGTTTACTGCATAAACCAAAGAGTTGACTTAAAATTACCCTCTGGGGCTTGACATTGGAGGAGTGGGAAGGAGATCCCAATAGTCTCCTGCCATGGTTTTCCAGCTCCTTCAGGATGCTTGCAGCGACCTCAGGGAAAATCTCACAAAGCGTACCCTCCCCAAACCCATTTCTGTTCACGTCCTTTGAAAACCCAGCTTCGTTGTGGCTCCTGTGACAATAAGACATGGTCTTGCAGAAATCCTCCGAAGTGAAGATGTCCTAAATCTCAAGGGACAGGACATCGCTGTGTGCAGAACAAAGGCGAGTGGGAGGCAAGATGCTCGGGTCTGCAGAAGGCATTGTAAGTGCTCCGGAAGGTCCCCGGTTTACTCACCATCATCGCTCACCTCTGAGCCCCCCGACAGATGTGATCAAGGATATGGCCCTGCAAGAAACCTGACTGCGCCAGAACCGGAGAAACCGCCAAGAATTTCAAGAAGGCCAAGGGATCGGCTTTCTTCTTAGCTTTACGAACTCTGAAGACAAACTACAAAGACATCGCTTTGTAAAGGATGTGGCGAGGCATCTCACTGGCCCCAGTGTCTTCCCCCAGCTTCCTCTGCAGCAAAGTTGAGTCGCCACGTCAGCCCGCTCTTCAGCTTATCGCCTTCCTCCCGTGTAAGCTGTGTCTCTTTGCATACTTGCATCTTTCTCCCCGCATCTTCTTTTCCCAGGATATGGAATTGTGAAATGAACCATAGAATAGAATTTGCACGCAGCAGCATGCAGCACAGAATCATTATCCATTGCTGCATCAAACTGACAACCAGGACCCGTCCCTGTCATTGAATTTCATCGTCTCTCCCAGGTTTGGTCTCTGTCCCTCACCCCCCGCCCCCATCACAGCAGTCTAACAAACACTGGCTTCCGAAATTCAGGTTAGCTTAGTTTCCCTCAGGTTAGCTCCGTTTTCTTCCCTATACTCCTATTTATTAACTTAGTTTGCATGTATCTTTTGAGCTTTTCCTGTTGAAATGGAAGCTGCTGGTGCGGACAGGGGTCGGGGAAGAGCCTTTGTTCACCAATATGTTCCCAGCTCCTATAATATTGCCTGGGACACAGCAGGTGCTGCATAAGTGGGTACAAGTGGCAGATTGAACAAAGGTCATTAAATAATGCATTTGTGTCAAAGACGTTTTGCTAAAGACATGGCATGTCCAGACATAGATGTTTCTTTAATTGTTTAAGGATGTGAAAGAGTCTAAAGAAAGAGGTCCATAAGAGAATTAAATGCATTAACCGGCATCTTCTAAGAACCCACTGTGTGGTCCTACTGGGCAGAACAAGATCCTGGACCAAACAACCAACACTGAATTGCACGTTTACTCTTGTGTCTGGAGTCAGGCAACAAGCTTTAAGCACATCGGTGACACTGTTTATCATGACTTTACTACAGAGCCAAAAATCTAAGCATAGTTTCTTTTTCTTTCTTTTCCTTTTATGGCCACACCTGCAGCACATGGATGTTCCTGGGCTAGGGGTGGAATCTGAGCTGGAGTGGCAGGCCTGTGCCACAGCCACAGCAACGAGGGATCCGAGCAACATCTGTGACGTACAGCACAGCTTGGGGCAACGCCAGGTCCTTAACCCACTGAGCGAGGCCAGGGATGGAACCCACCTCCTCACAGACACTATGTCAGGTTCTTAACCTGCTGAACCACAGTGGGAGCTCCCAAGCATAATTTCTAAAACGGGAAAATTCAGGAGGGGGGAGAAAGAGACAAATGCTCATTTACTTATCCATTCATCCATTCTTTTTTTTTTTTTTTACTATTTCATATTCCTATGTTCATTTACTTTCCTTTCCCTTCATCCAGGAAACTCCTTAAGGGGTGCTTACCATGGCTAGCGTAACTCAGTAAAAGATCTAAAAGTTGCCTTTCCACGCAGACATCCACTCAAACCAATATACGACTCTTGGATCTATTAATGGCCTGAAAATTGAAGCAGGCACCTTGGGGCAAAGTGAACTCTGCAACAAATATGCAGCACTTTTATGGGACAACTTCTTTGTAGTTCACTTTCTTTCAGCTCTTCGGTTCTTTTTTTTAAAAGCGATTCACTCAAATTAAGTGAGTGCACATCTTCAAGTGTCCCTCAAGATACTCTGTTTGTTCTGTGTGCCTCTCAAACTTGTATGGTCTTTCTCTGGGATCAGCCTGTGTCCTCAGACTGGCCAATGGCAGCATCGAATCCTTCTAGCTGCAGGGATTAGCATAGCGTGGAGCTGTGAGCTGATGGGTATGAGCCCAGGACTTCTGAGGTTTGCTCTGGTTGACCTGGGGCTGGCCCATCGCTAAGTGTTGTGGCTTGGAGTGGGTGTCCCCAGACAGAATCCTCCAGGTCCTAACACCTGGTACTTGGGAAAGTGACCTTATTTGGAAAAAAAGGGTCTTTGCAGATGGAGTCAAGACTCCTGAGATTAAAAATCATCCCAGACTTAGTATGAGTCCTATACCCAAGGACAAGTGACCTGGTAAGAGAAAGGAGGGGGCAAAGATACAGAGGAAGTCATGTGACCTCAGAAGCAGCGAGTAGAATGACGTGGCCACAAGCCAAGGAAAGCCAAGGGTGGCGGGTGGCCACCAAACCTTAGCAGAGATACACGGGGAGGCACTCTGTGTCTAAGCTCCCAGAAGGTGCCGATCCTACAAATACTCGGATTTCAGACTTCAGCTTCTAGAACTATGGAAGGATACGCTTCTTTTGTTTTAAGCCACCTGTTCTTGGTGGTTTGTCAGAGCAGCTCCAAGAAGCTAATACAAGAGGTGTGGATCTGGAGTCTGGAGGCCATATATGGACGCCCTTGAGAATGAAACCAACAAAGCTGAAAGTCGCTGGGAGAAGCGGAGAAACAGAGCTTCATAATGGCACCTAAAGTCTAGGCATCACCGAAAAGCCAATCCCACCCTTAAACTCTTTTCTTTCAAGAGCACGAATACATCCTTCGCGTTTTCCCTGCTCTTGCTCTTGCAGAGTTTAGTTAGAATTCTTTCTTCTGCAGCCTACAGAGTCCTAACGAAGCAGCAAGCCGTACAGTTAATGAGAAAAGAGGTAATTGGGGTACTGCTTGAACGGTAATTGCTGCGAATTTCACAAACTGGTGTGCAGGAAGAGGCGACACCACCAAGCCCTCCCCCCTTTTCTGCGCAGCGGGGCATGGACAGCTATTTAAACAGTCAGACTGGACCTGACGTTTTCCCTCGTATAGAGATGTGCCAGCCAGAGTGATGGCGCCGCTGCCTCATTATCGGGGAACCTGGAATTTCAATTAGAGTTGTGTTGCAACAACAGTGTCAGACAGGCTGCCTCTGTGCTTAGGAGAGGACATCAAAAGTTGTTTTCCCTTCCCCGCCACAACGTGTCATCAGTCTGGAGCTAAGTGGCGGGCGTGTTAAGTATCTGGAAGTCATTTTAATTGGCATGCAACCCTGACCCTTGCAGAGAGCTCTTTATTGCCACTGTCCGCTGTTCTCAATTCCCCGGGCAACGATGAAGCTCCTCACAAGCCTTCTTTTCAGCCTGGGACTCTGGACTATAAATAACCCTCTTGCATTCTCTGTGCTGTGTTCTCACCCTATAACTCCGCTTTGGTGGACGGCTGTGTTCATTCCTCATCTAATGAGAAGACAACAGCAGAAGTAAACACAGGGTTCCAGGCGGTGGATTCTTCATCAAGAGAAGCATGAGGCAGCCGCACCCGGCTCGCAAAGCAGCTTCAAGGACACAGCGTTGGTGGATTCTGCTGAATGTTTACCTTGAGCAGCCAGCTTTATAATAAGTCAGTGCTGGCTTTTTTTTCCCTTTCTTGTGGCAACACACCCCATTCCGGTGTGGGGGTGAAGACGAGGATTCTGGAACCGAAGGCACGTGAACTGGAACCCAAGCTCCGCCAGGCACCAGCCATGCATTCTTGGGCAAAGGACTTAACCTTTCCACATTCTGGTTCCCTCCTCTACGAAATGAGTATCTCAACAGTACTTTCTCCAGAGGGTTGTGTGAGGGTTCAATAAAACAATCCACAGTAAATGCTTAGTGGTAGCATAATAAACACCAGTTATTATGCCTGTGCATTATGATTATTATGAACGTGGGACTCTGGACACATTGCTATAAGCTTCCAGTGTTCCTGAGCCTTCTTCCATAAATTATGATCGTCACCAACTTGTATGGTTATTGTGCATATTGAATGAGCTTACACGTGTTAAGCATTTGGAACAGCGTTCTAAGTAAATGCTCAGTAAATGGTATCAATTATAATCAATGGTTTTGTTGCTCTCAGTTTATTTTTTCTAAAGGATACACATAATCACATTGAGGAATGGTTCTTATCACCATGGGCAGGTCACGATGCAGGATGCCTGGAGATAAGACAGAGAGCCAGACTCAAATTATCCTTCTCCTTCTGTCCATGGAAACACAGGGAGCACAGTCATTCAAGATACAGGGAGGGAAAAGGCTCCAGTGGAAATCCCGCCTAGGGCAGTCCGAAAGCACCACAAAGGTTGCTGCATTGGAGCTGACTCTTGCATGAAAATGAGGGAGGGTTTTCCAGGTGGACTGGAAAAACAAGGCAAGCAAGACTTCAGAAGCTCCTGTAAGACACCGGCATGCATGAAAGCCAGGACTGGAGTACAAACGGTGAACAGTCCCGGGAGGGTGCACAGAAGAATGCACAGAAAGATGCTTAGAAAGCCACCTTGATGTTGCAAAGCTTCATTTTTGCTGTTGCAGCTGCCCTGACAAGCCAGATCTCCATGTGACTTTCTGCGCTTATCCAAATCCAGGTCACCTCCTCAGGAGACTTCCCCTGACCTTCCTAAATAAAAGAGGACTCCATCACTCACTATCCACCGCTGGGGCTTATTTCTTCCAGCTGAGATTCTACACAATATCCATGCAGTGTCAGTCTACACACAGTTTGCCTTCCCTGCATTAGACTCGTAGGATTCCAGAGAGTCAAACCTCATTTGTGACATGCACTCAGCCTCAGTACCTGGAACACATGTGGGGCGTTCAGCAAATCCTTCTGTATGAATGACAGCAAGGATGTTGTGACTCCTAGCTGAAGGTTCATGCCTTCAGACCGGTCTACGCCATGGAGGAAGATCAGGATCCAATTCCTTCATATTCTGGACATTAATGGTTTCATGTAACCCACTGCAACCTTGACTTTGCCCAGTGGAAGTTGATACAGAACCCTACAGAGAGATGAGGTCAAGATCGAGCCATCCTGCAAAAGGGCTTTGAGGACCCATCCCCATAGTGGGTCCAAAGCACCCTGTTTGAAGTACCCCTGTTTGAAGACCAGTGGTGTAAACCAGTAATGTCCAAATTTTCCTCAGGAAGGAGATGTAAAAATCTTCAAAGTCAGGCCACACAGTCCCTGTTGCAAAACTCAGCTCTGCTGTTGAAATGCAAAAGCATCCGTAGACAATATATAAATGAGCGAGCATGCATGTTCCAATAAAACTATTTACACAGACAGACACAAGCCAGGTTTAATCTGTGGGCCATAGTTGGCTCTTGCCTGGTGTTCGATCATCCAAGTATTAGAATAAGGACTCTAACTACAATGGTTTTCCACTTTCCCTAGAAAAATTCTGCCTTCTGCAATGAAAAAGGAAAATCTATTTCGGTAATGCTTAGCATCAATCATTTTGAAATAATAATAAGGCCTAACCTGGTAGTTGTGGCTCGTAGGTGTGGCTATTCTATAAAGGATACCTCGAGATGTCTTAATTTGAATCAAATGTTAGGGGGGGAAATCAAATATTAGGTCACACAGAAGATTTTTTTAAAAATCCAGCTGTAGGAGACTCTGTTTGCTCTTCTTAAAAATTCTCCTTCCCCTCTTCTTCCTAAGTGCACAACTAGACTACATTTCCCAGCATTCCTTGCAGAGAGTTCTTCCACATGACTGGTTGTCAACAACGAAATGGGAGTGAAAAATATATGTCAATTCTAGGCTGAGGCCATCCATGCTTTTGTAATCCCCTTCCACCTGCTGGATGCAGATGCTGCTGCTGCTGCTGATGATGATGATGATAATGATCATCATTATGATGCTGGTGATGCTGGTGATGCTGGTGATGGTGACAGTGTTGACAGCAATGATGCTGTTGATGCTGATGATATGGTGATGGTGGTGACGATGATGGTGTGAATGATGCTGCTGCTGCTGACAATGATTATGGTGCTGATGATGGTGTTGATGGTGATGCTGATGCTGCTGACGATGGTGATGATACTGATGCTGCTATTGCTGATGATAATGATGATGACAATGAGACCCTAAGGGAAGGCCTAGTCACAAGATGGGTAGAGCCTGGAACCCTGAATTACTTCAGAGAAGGAAGCCAGCTCCCTGATCCCACATGCTCAACTTGGATTAGATGATGGCTGAAAAAAAACCACTTCTATTGCTTCTGAGTCTTTATCATTTGTGGGGAGAGGACTCTAACAAATGATAGCATATGGTTAACTAATAAACTAGTTGAAAATAAACTAATACTTTTTAAAAGAACGTGGAATATGAGCATTAGACATGTTTTAGTTACTGACTAACCAGGTGCCAAAAGAGGGGAAAAAAAGTACATGTCAAACGCTGCAAACTTTGCTTCTGCAAAAAAGCCTGGCAATTCCCAAAAAGGACTTTCCGGTTTGGGAACGAGGCTCCGCCCCGACCTGCTGCACAGCGTTCCTCATCCACAGCAGCTCAACGTTCCTCACCGGGGACCTGGGAAGAGTCCTTGTCTCCGTATAGGGATTCAGAATCAGGACTCGGCAAGTCAAGCTATGATGTCAGGGGACGGGACAAGTGGCTCACAAACAGTTCCTGGAACTAAGGGAGGTTATGTGGGGTGTGGACCGCACATGACTGAGGATTAGTGAGCAAGGGACTGCAATTCCGCGTGCCAGGCAGACTGTGCTGCGAGGAGGGAACCGCGGCTCAGCCGCATCCATCTGCTGTTAATGGCAGTGCTGATAACTCGCGTGCATGCCAACAGACAAAAGCTATAAATAGACACTTTCCACGAAGGGGGAAATGGGCATTTGCATTGACATCCTCCTGGATCAGGAAAGGGTGACGAAAAGCACAGAGTCATTTCACGGCGAAGGAGTTCTTCGTTTTGAGGGGACGGCAGCCAGTCCCATGGCCATGCTTGCTGGGAAGGAGGACCTCCACTGAGGTCTGTGAATCATTAGCATGGGCGCAAAAATTCTAGTTTAACCCCCCTGGGGAATTATCTGAATAAAAAAGGTTTTTGTCTTGAATGGAGTAGAAAATGCTATTTGCTGAAAGAGAAACCGTCGCTAACAGAATATCTATTTTGTCAGTGTAAACTGCAGTTCATAAATTAATTTGCATTGAGCTGAGGTCCAGCTGCCTTCAGGATACCAACCAAAGAGCCCTCTGTCCAAAGCAGGGGCCAGGAGACTGATACATCACATGATCATTTCTTTGAATGCTAGGTCCCGTCACAAAATAACTGGATTGAGCAGCTAGGATCCAAGTATCTACATCTTTTAAGTGTCTGTTAACAGCAAAAAGAGAGGTTGAAGACCTAACCCCTAGGACGTCAGAATGTGAACTTATTTGAAATAGGGTCATTGAAGATGTCATTAGTTAGGAAGAGGTCACACTAGAGCAGAATGGATCTCTAAGCCAATATGACAGGTGTCCTTATAAGAAAATGACGATGTGAAGACAGGGAAATAAGGAGAATGCCACATGAGGACAGAGGCCGAGAAGGAAAGGGTACGCTTATAAGCCAAGAAACTTCAAGGACTGGGGGGAACCACCAGAAGATAGAAGAAAGATTAGATTCACCTTCAGAGCCTCCAAAAGGAGGAGTCAACACGTTGACTTTGGGCTTCTGGTCTCCAGAACTGTAAGGGACCAAATTTCTGCAATTCGGCAGCCCTAGGACAGTAACACAGAGTGTCCCACAAGTAAAGGGTTTATAGTCCTGGCTAAGATGAAGCAGATCCAGATAATCAGGTCTGATTTTATTCTTTACAAGAACCATCTACTTTCTGGGTAGAAGCCTGCGCTTTTCACAAAAAAATCCCGTGTGATATTAATTATTGATACTCAGCATGATGTTTAAAGATGGTTGGGGAGTTCCTGTTGTGGCTCAGTGGCAACAAGCCCAACTAGTATCCATGAGGATTTAGGTTTGATCCCTGGCCTCGCTCGGTGGGTTAAGGATCCGGCATTGCCGTGAGCTGTGGTGTAGGTCACAGATGCAGCTTGGATCCCGTGTTGCTGTGGCTGCGGTGTAGGCAGGTAGCTGAAGCTCTGATGTAACCCCCAGCCAGGGAACTTCCATATACGCCTTGGGTGAGGCCCTAAAAAGCAAAAAAGAAAAAAAAAGGAAGGATGGAAGGCAGGAAGTATACTCAATACAATAATATTAGTACTTAGAAGGTATTCTTGCTATCTTCAGTTTACGATTATTACCCGTGTAAAGTATCATTACCTGTAGCAGGTGATTTGAAATACATCGGCAATGATAGCAATTTCATTATTTAGAAGGAATATTTTCTGAATGATACTGCCTATGGAAAATATTGTTACATGGAACATTCAATATTGCTGGTGAATCCCCACAATATTACTCACTCGTCACAAAATCCTCAAGCAATAAAGATATTTACCATGTAGAAAGTGACAGTTATTTCTAAAGCCACTTCTCCAAGGAAAACTGTGGTTACTAACTGATGGACATACTTCCATATTTTTGGACTCTGTACCTACTTATCTTCCCATGGAATTATTGATTTCTACCTCATCGAGCTTCAAACTAATCTAGCATGCCCTCGCAGTGGATAAACATGTCACACTCTACCCTGCAACCACCAGGACTGTGTTACAGAGCTGCCACTGCCTTATCAACTGTCCTTACATGGAAATTATATTATTTATGGTTTTGGGGGTGGCTTAACCTACCAACCACCCCATTTCATAAAGAAGCTACTCAGTTCTTGTGTGTCACACATTATTCCATGTACCTCCCCCCCTCCTCTTTTTTACAGCCATACCTGCAGAAGATGGAAGTTCCCAGGCTAGGAGTTGAAGCGGAGCTGCAGCTGCCAGTCAACACCACAGCCACAGCAATGACAGATCGGAGCCGCATCTGCGACCTGCACCACAGCTCATAGAAATGCCCTATCCTTAACCCACTGGTTGAGGCCAAGGGTCAAACCCACATCCTCAGGGCCACAGTATCAGGTACTTAATCTGCTGAGCCACCACAGGAACTCCCCCGTGCCCTTCTTTTTTGGTGTGTTATGAACTGGCCCCCATCGTGGGCATTCCAACAAAATTGCTCCCATCTTTCCCAAGTTGATGCTTGTAGCAAATTATTTTCTAAACTGAAAACCCTTTTGCAAAGATGACAACCAAACACATGAAGCAGAGGAGGAACACTCGGCGGGGGCGGGGTGGGGGGACTTCTGGGAAGCTGATGCCGATGGCTGCCTTGGAGGGGGGACCCACACAGCAAGTGCTATTCCTGTAGGTTAAGGCCCATGCACCGACAGAGTTAAGTATTAATCAGGTCTGACAGTTCCCGTATCGCAGTATTCATCCTGTGAATTCCCAAACACATACAGATGCTGAGACCAGCACCTGCCTCCAATCTCTTTACTCACGAACCGCATGGGGCCTTGGTTTTTGAAACCGAGTTCAGTATTTTAGATGTTTGGTTTTATAGGGACCACTCCTCTCGAACAAGCACGTATTTTAAACATCCAGGAAATTAATTGTGCTAGCCCCATGACAATTCGAAAGGTCTTGTAAAAGTTGTTTCGGCTGTGTCCAAGTGCACCACTGCAGCGTACTAAAGCCAATATATTTCATGAGAGATCAACACACAGTACAATACCCACACATCCACATACATCTGATATGTGTATTTATTTAATATTTTTGAAACCAGAGGCAGTCTTTATTCCTTTGCTTTTCTTTTTAGGGCTGAAGGTGCACCATAAGGAAGTTTCAGGGCTAGGGGTCAAATCAGAGCTGCAGCTGTCAGCCTACACCACAGCCACGGCAATGCTGGATCCTTGACCCACTGAGTGGGGCCAAGGATCAAACCCACATCCTCATGGATACTAGTCTGGTTAATAACCTGCTGAGCCACAGCGGGAACTCCGGCAGTATTTATTCTAGTCCAAAAAAACATGTACCTAGAAAGCAGTCCATTCCCTGGCATACATTGTTACTCAATAAATATTTGACCGAACAAACACATTATTTCATCTTCTGATCAAGGTGATAGAGAATGGCACAAAAGGAGGGAGAAAAGTCATTTGAAAATTTGTGTCGATCCTGGGAGAAATGGGTGACTTCTAAGGACAGGAGAAACACAATATGCGTGTATCATATTTTCCTGCAAAAAAAATGAAGAAATACTCAAAACACAAAGGGAGGGGGGCTGGTCAAGGGGACAGGAGCCAACACGATAGGGCTCCCAGTGGCCAAAGCTGGACCATCTGAACAACAAATATTTTGAGACTTTAAACCAAAGAATGAAATAACTAGATATGAGTCCACACTGATACACACAAACAATTGCATTTTTTAAATGGGAAAGAAGAGACAAATGCACTTTACCAAAATTTCCAAATAATCAAGAGATCCAGATAAAACCCCTCTTCCTTCCTTCTCCTCACTTTGCACGTGGGCTGGGCCTCGTCACCCGGATTCAAAGCATCAAGATAGAAAAGGAGGGACAAGGTACCCACGTAGAGGAGAAACCGGGCAGATTCCACCTTAACTACATGTGGATGCAATATACTTTCTAACGGGGTGTACTGGGGAGGGCACCTCAGCTTGGCGGCCTTCTTCCCCCCAAACCAGAACCCATGTCTGATCGTGAGACACCCAAACCCCAATTCAGGGACTTTTCATAAAACACCAGACGCACTCCAACTTAAAATCATCAATGCCACGAAAAACAAGGGAAGACTGAGAAATGATCACAGCCAAGAATAAAGGAAGGGTGCCCTGGGATGGTTCCCAGAACGCAAAATAGGTGAGTGGGGAAAACTGGTGCAACTGGAATCAAGTCTGGAGTCTAGCTAAGTGTATTGTACCAAAGTTGCTTTCTTGGTTGGGTAAACATACGGCAGTGGTAGAAAAATGCCGCTCTTAGGGGAAAATTGGGGAGGGGTATACACATCTAAGCTTCCTGTAAGTCTACAATTATTCCAAAATAAAGGTTTATTAAAATGTTTAAAATGAGTGTATTCTTAACAGTGGTAATACCTAGATTTATAAGCTCTCCCCCCACTTTGGCCGCACTTACAGCATGCAGAAGTTCCCGGGCCAGGGATCAAACCTGAGCCACAGCAGTGACCCAAGCCACAGCAGTGGCAACACCAGATTGTTAACCTGCTGAGCCACAAGGGAACTCCCTCCATCTATGAGTTTTTGCATACAAGAGGGAAGCACTTTTCAGAGGTAGAGGTCAAGGTAAGGCAAGAAACAGAAATTATTCTAGGCTTTTCCAATGAAAGGAATTGAATCCAGGGACCCGGGAAGAGTCAAGGAGCCAAAGTAGGGACAGGGGAAGAATTCTGACACTGGAGCCTTCAAAAGTGGCCAAAACCCTCGAAACTGAAGACCTATGGGGAGAGGTGGTGTCTCCAAAGTTCAGGAGACGGGACCACCTGACACGGCGGACCCAGCCCAGGGGGGCTGGGGTAGACACAGCCCAGGGGGGCTGGGCCTGTGGAGGGCGAAGCTGAGGGAGGATCTGGAGACGCCCCAAGAAGCAGAGAGAGGGAAAATGAGCTCTGGGTTCTCCCAAGCCCAAGTTTTCCACCGATGCCTCCCACCAGCTAAACGAATCAAGAAGCCATAGGTGCGGTACCCCAAGAAGCATCCTCCTTGGACACAAGCACCAGAGCAGAGGAGGAGACAGAGGGAACCTATAGGTATCCTCAGGCATTTTTCTGGAACAGTGGAACATGGTTATGAAAAAGCATGCTCACTATGGAGTCTCGTGTCATGAAAAAGGGTGGTGATGAAATGAATACCAGAATCAAGACTGCACAGAGAGCTTTGACACAGAACTCTAAGAAATCAATGATGGACATCATATTTAGACAGATGAAAACTAACAAAGCACCTTATAACCACCGCCCACTTTTTTTTGTTGTTGTTGCTTCTAAGGAATTAATAAAAATCTTATGTTTATAATAAATATACTCTGTTATAATCTGGCATTAAGTACATCTGTGCTCCAGTTGAAGAGAAAGGAGCTTCTCTTCAAAGGAAGACCATATATTACAGTCTACCATGTATTATGATGTAAGGAATGGGTATATGTAATAATCTATTTCTAAAAGAAACACTTGGCAGTGATTCCTAAAGAGTGGGTGTACCCAGAACAACTTTTTTTTTTCTGTTCCTTAAAGAAACCATAGACAGCGGTTTCTATGGTTGGGGAATAGAACCATATGGGGGGGAATGCTGAATGATGTAACCTCTTGGCAATTTGATTCATTTATTTGTTTATTTTTTTGTCTTTTTGCCTTATCTAGAGCCGCACCCGCGGCATGTGGAGGTTCCCAGGCTAGGGGTCTAACAGGAGCTGTAGCCGCCGGCCTTCGCCACAACCACAGCCACGCGGGCTCCGAGCCACATTTGCAACCTACACCACAGCTCACGGCAACGCCGGATCCTTAACCCATTGAGTGAGGCCAGGATCGAACCCACAACCTCATGGTTCCTAGTCAGATTCGTTAACCACTGAGCCACGACGGGAACTCCTTGGCAATTTGATTTATTATCATGTCTTCACAGATAGGAAAATTGTCCAAATGAATCTATAAAAACCACAAGGTCAGTGTTTCACTGGTCCAGATGAGTTTCTCCCATAATGGTGCAAGGCTTTACTGATTATTAGGTATGACTTGTGTGTCATAAATGTAAAATCTAACTGGTTAAAGTTTGTCTTTAAGTGAAATTATTTCTCGGTGGCTTCCTTAAAAATGTGAGGTCTGTATGAACAAGATCTTAATCACATTTCAAAATGAACAGTGGAAAGTAAAACACGGCTATGCCCTCATTGGAATCGCAACTTAGTTGAGCTCCAGACTTGGTGCCCAGGAGGTCACACCCAGTCCCACCTACCTCCAGCCTTCTTTTGCTTCGATCTGGCAGTTTCCCCAAAATCACCACTGTCAGTGTTACAGAGGGGACGGCCTAGGTAGGGAAGGGCCACTTTACCAGATGAGGTGAATCTTTGCATTGGTAAACCCACGGTGGAATATACAAATCCAGATAATCCGGCTCAAGTACTAAGCAAAGAAGGAAATGCCATTATTTAAAAAATCATCCTCAATCTAAATTGATGCAACCACTCCAGAAAATAGCATGGAGGTTCCCTAAAAAACTAAATGCAGAACTACCCTAGGACCGAGGAATCACATTCCTGGGCATCTATCCAAAGAAAACCACAGTTCAAAAAGACACATGCATCCCGGTGTTCACTGCAGCATTATTTACAATAGCCAAGACATGGAAGCAACCTAGTCAACAGATGACTAGATTAAGAAGATGTGGTACGCAGGCACAATGGACTATTATATTACTCAGCCATAAAAAGAAGGAAACAGTGTCTAGAGATGATCATACGATGTGAAGTAAGTCAGAAAGACAAATGTTATACAATACCACCTATATGTGGAATCTGATACAAATAATACAAAAGAACTTATCTATAAAACAGAAACGAAATCACAGATTTTGAAATCAAACTTACCAAGGGGGAACCCATGGGAGGGAGAGGGACAGACTGGGAGGATGGCTTAATGCGTACACACCGCTACATATAAAACAGATAACCAACGGGACTTGCTGTACAGCCCAGAGAGGTCTACTCCATATTCTGTCATAACCTGTATGGGAGAAAAGAATGGATATATGTACATGTATAACTGGCTCGCTTGGCTGTACCCCTGAAGCTAACACAATGTTGCAAGTCACCTGTAAATCATCTTCTACGTCAGCATCTCCATCTCTAGGATGCTACACTATGTATCACCACAATGCCGAGAACTTATGCTCTCGTTAAATCCAGAAACCACTCTAAGAGGTGGCTGTGGGGGTGGCGATGGGGGTAGAAGCCCCCTCCCCAAGAAGACCGGGTCAATAATCCCCAGAACCCGTGAAGAAGTTATGTTACCCAGAAATGGGTGAATTAAGGTAGCGCATGGAATTAGGGTGGCTGATCGGCTGACCCTGAGATAGGGGCGTCATCCTGGGTTATCCGAGAGGTCTGGACGTACTCACCAGTGTCTCTGAAAGGGAAAGAGGGAGTCAGGAGAGCGTCGCAGTGATGCGACCTGAGAAAAACCTATCTGGCCATTGCAGGCTTGGAAGATGAAAGGGGGCCATGAGCTAAGGACTGGAGGCAGCCTCCAGAAGCTGGAAAAGAGAAGGCAATGGATTTTCCCTTAGAGCTCCCAGAAAGAAAGGCAGCCCTGCCAACACCTCGACTTTAGCCCAGGGAGGTCAAGTTTGGACTTCTGCCCTTCAGACTATAAGGTGATGGATTTCCATGGTACTGTGTCATTAAACTCATGCTCATTTGCTGTAGCAGCAATTGTGCGCTAGTACAGAGAAGGGTTATTATGCCCATTTTGCAGATGAGAAAACTAACATCACCCAAAAAAACCAACAAAACACAACAGTAATTGCGCCGAGATTTAAACCATAGTCCTCCCGGCTCCAAAACACACACTTTGGATTTCGCTTTACTTTTAAATGTCTTACGTCACTTAGACATGCAGGATTAGTTCTCACGCAAACCCATGCTGCCCAGAAAAGAATCTGAGACGCGATTACTCAAAGGGAAAAGCAAACATAAATCTAAGAACACGCGCATCAAGAAAGTGAGCAACAACTGATGACACGTCTTGAGCATCTATTTGCTTTGGGCCCTTTCTACACATTGTCTCATTACATTCTCTTGAAATCTTATAGAGTGATGATTATTTCTCAGCTTCGAAGATGGTAAACCTTAGAAAAGATGCTTCACTTGCCCAAGTGGCAGAGCTGGGGTGATTTTATCTCTCTGTCTCTAAATTTGCACTGGTTCTGCTTCAGCATGTTGCCAATTCGAGAAGCAAGGATGTTCGCAGATGGAGACAACCGAGAAAGCTAAATGAGGACATAAGACATCTTAAGTGTGCTCCCCTCATGCTATGATCCCTCGTTAGCAGGTGAGATAGTATGATTTTTGGTCTCTGCTGTTTCTGGGGAATTTTGAAGTCATATACTGCATGCAAACCCCACAAAACTCTGAAATAAACATCTGTGTCCTATTTGTGCACAAGTAAATATACAGAGACAGACCCAAAACGTGAAAAGACAGAGAAGCAGAGAGGGAGAGAGGAGGGAGGGAGGAAGGAAGGGGGCAGTGGGAGGGGGGAATGCTTCCTAATTGCTTACAATGACTGCGAAATGTTTATTCATTATAGTAACACGTTAAATGACTTCTTAATACTAATGCTTAATTTTTCAAGGACCCGGACATCAAAGCTAAGACTTCCATCCTACTTCACTGTAGTATGTACAACTGTTCACTACCTTCTTTTCGTAATTAAACAGAACTGTTTCTGGAAGACACAAAGTCCATTCCAACATCCTTCCAACAGTTGTCCTGTGCTTAGTCAGATGGGCGCTGGCCAGGCCACCTACAGATTCTCTGGAGAGACTGCTAAAAATCCAAAGTCCCGAGATCCACTCATCAGGATCAGGTCTGATAAGAGGAGACCTGGGCTAGATTTTAAAACGCACCGCCAGCGCTGTGATGTGGTGTCCTGGAGTCAGGACAATAATGTGCCTGGATGTGCGAATTCTGGGGAGAGAGGGCTTTCTGATGCATTGTTATGCAAGAAGTATTAGAAGCAACACTTGACGTAATCCCCATCTCAGGCGCTGTTTACCTCTCTAAGTCTCTGACTATCTTTCTCCCCAATGCTTGTATTCCCATGTTACTGGAAATATACTTAGCATATAAGATGCACGAGCAAGAATGGGAGAGTCACTCCAATGACAAATGCATTGGATGACTGCACTTGGGCAAAATGCTGTCACTTCTGGTTTCCATCTTCAGGGCTTCCTGACGACTGTAAATTCAAAGCAGCTAGAAAGCTGACACTGCCACAGTACAAGGCCCTGTCCACAGTCTGGGCTTGATAATATCATTAATAAATAAAGCAGAAACCCAAACTGTATATCCAGCCATGGAAACCGTGCTGGCAGGCTAAGTGCAAGCGCTGATCTCAGTCATATTAGGAAGATGAAATTGTGGGTGTTATTGTCTCTATTTTTTTAGTTTCCTAATTGTACGGGCTGACTGTATTATGAAACTATTCATGCACTTTTTTTTTTGTCTTTTTGCCTTATCTAGGGTTGCACCCGCAGCATATGGAGGTTCCCAGGCTAGGGGTCTAACAGGAGCTGTAGCTGCCGGCCTTCGCCACAGCCACAGCAACGCGGGATCCCAGCCGCATCTGCAACCTACACCACAGCTCACGGCAACACCGGATCCTTAACCCACTGAGCAAGGCCAGGGATCGAACCCGCAACCTCATGGTTCCTAGTCGGATTCGTTAACCACTGAGCCATGACGGGAACTCCTTCATGCACTTTTTAAAAAAGTGATCCACTCATGTTTTTGGCAGTGACATCATTCTGAAGCACAGATTAAGTGGCGAGAAAGAAAGAATCCTGGCACCTTGGAATCACAGATTCTCATCAAACCTTACAATCTTGCAGGCCTTAGGATTTGTCTTAGGGTTTGCGTGTATGCATATAATACAATATTAAAGTTGTCTTAAGCAACTTCAGAGTTTTTGTCATTACACTTTCTGCTTCCTAATTTGTACCACTAAAAATTAAGGATTTTTTTTGGGGGGGGGGCTGTGCCCACGGCATTCAGAAGTTCCCAGACCAGGGATGGAATCCTCGCCACAGCAGCAACAACATGGGATTCTTAACCCAATGAGCCACTAGGGAAATCCAAGGACAGTTTGTAATATGACCATAATGCTATCATCGCAAGTGACAAAATCAATAAGATTCAGAGTTTGGGGAAATAAAAGCCATCTTAAAGATCATCTTGTCCTTTGGCAGTTTCCTGTCCATGCCTTTTTTTTTTTTTTTTTCCGTAAGGCTTGCTGGGGTCATCTCAGGGACTCCAAAACCCCAGCATGGAAAGGCGAGGGGAGTGTGAGTACAAACAGCAAGGAGTGGAGGCAGAAGCAGATGCGTCTGGAACAGGAGCTTCCAGGGGCTCTCAAGAACCAACAGGGGCTCCTGGGGTTTCAAGGACAAAGCTGCCCGCGAAGGCTCAAGACCAAAGGCACCAGGGCAAGCATCCTGTTTGGCTAGGGGACACCCTGAGGCGAGGAGATGAAAAGGAGATCAAAGCGAAGAAGCTACAAACAAACTTTGCTGAGAGCCCACTTGCTCCAGAGAGGTGATAAATCACTAAGTCTGGGATCAAAACTTTCCGGAAGGGACACACGGCAAATGAAGTCAAAGGGACATCTGTCGGTGTCCATAAAATGCCCCGGAAAGGACAAGAAACAAGACATGCGGCAATTATCCAGATGTTAACCCTAAAATACAGGCCATTTTGATGGCCGGCAATCACAGCGCAGATGGCCTGATGGGTGGGGGAAAGAGGTGGGTCTCGCGGATCCTGGCTGCGGACGCTGCCTTGAGCCCGTCCGTTCTTAACCCCGCTGTCCGTGACAATCACCCGGGGAGCTGGAACAGTCCTGATGCCCAGAACCCACCCCCAAGAGACGCTGACTCATTTGGTCTGCAATCAGACTGAATGAAACACTGGCGTTTTTTAAAAGCTCTCCAGATGATTCCAGCGTGTACAAATGTTGAGAAACAGGGGTCTAACGGTAAGAGCAAGGATTTTTTGTTTTAAGTTAATTTTATTGCACTCTAGTTGATGTACAGTGTTGTGTTATTAGTTTCAGGTGTACAGCAAAGTGAATCAGTCATACATATAAACAGATCCACTCTTATTTCTTATAGAGGTTATTACAAACGGTTGAGTAGACTTTCCTTTGTATACAGTAGGTTCTCAATAACCATCTATTGTATACAGTAGTGTGTATGTGTTCTTCCTACCCTCTCCATTCTCCCTCCCCCCAAAGGTTTCACCTATGGTAACCCTAAGATTAGTTTTGAAATGAAAAAGAGAAAAAACAAACCAAAACAAAAACAGAAACAAAGAGTAAGGATCTTAAATCAATGGTCCATAGTCACTGCACAGAAGTTTGTTTCGTGCAGGAGGCAGTGGCTTTCCTATTGCAGCTTTTTTTTTTTTTTTTTAAATTGACTCCTTGAAGGAGTTCCCGTCATGGTGCACTGGAAACAAATCTGACTAGGAATCATGAGGTTGCGGGTTCGATCCCTGGCATCGCTCAGTGGGTTAACGATCTGGCGTTGCCGTGTGCTGTGGTGAAGGTTGCAGATGCGGCTTGGATCCTGAGTTGCTGTGGCTGTGGCACAGGCCGGCATCAACAGCTCCGATTAGACCCTTAGCCTGGGAACCTCCAAATGCCGCAGGTGTGACCCTAAAAAAAAAAAAAAGCCAAAGAAAAATTGATTCCTTGAAAATTCTAAATTAAAAAATTGAGATGTTTCAGGCAAGAATCCAATTACTGGGTTATTTTGGAAAAAAAAAAATCAGAAGCTCTGGCAATTTGGGACTCCATTCCCAGGCAGCCGCTTGACCCTTTCAACTGTTGTGTTCTGCCAGGAGCTTGGCCCTGGGTTATTCAAGTTTGTGATGCTTTACCCTTAAGGAAGGCTGTGATTCAGGCCTTCCTGTGGCCACCCTTTTGATCACCTCCCAGTGAAACAATAATTCAGCTCAGACCCCAATGGCAATGATGATTTTCCATTTGCAAACTTCATTTTATTGTTTTTGCCATTAGGATGGAGAAACGAGAATAGGCTAGGCAAACACTTAATGGAATTAATGACATTGTGAGTTTTTTTTTTTTTTCCCTGCTCACGTGTGTTGATGATGAAAAGAAATGAGAAGGGCACTGACCTGAATCTGGTTTTTCGGGATCCTGGGCTGGTTCTACTGCTCATTAGTTATAGGAATTCGGGCAAGAGTCTTAACCACTCCAGGCGTCACTGATGTGATCCGCATACTACAGGGGGGTGGGGGTGGGGCTTCAGCTGTCTTTTTGCTCTAAAATTCGACAGTTTTCTAAGTGCTGAATGATAGCAACCGAAGCCCACAGACGGGATAAAGCGGCGACCTGGACCAGGAGCAATGCATTTGCAGCGCGTCTTGAGAGCGGATGCGGTTCACGGATGAACATATGAGCTGTCCACGCATCAGTGAGTCCCTGACCACCTTGGACAGAAGCCAGTGGAACCGGAAGGAGAGAAGATTTTCCCAGGAGTCCCAGCCTGGCCTTCTAGCATCACGCATATCTACCCCCCCCCGCGCCCCGCCCTCTCCCTGCAGCCCGCCAGGAACACAGCGGCTTCCTGGGGGTCAGCAGTTGGGTTTCAGCACACACCGAGATCCTTTCCCCTGCTGGCTGGCAGTCTAAGCACCAAATCATGAGGATGAGCTCACCTTCCCTCGTCGTTCTAGTGAGACCATCCCAGATTCTGGCCAACAAACAGTCCGCTGCTGTTCTTCTAAACAGCTTAGGACCAAAAACACAGGCAAGCCAAAGAAAAAGAAAAAAGAGAGAGAGAGAGAAAAAAAAAAAGACATGCTGGATTTTACTGAGATGTACAACTTCTGTGCATCAGAGGACACTAAGGCCGGAGTGAGAAGGCAATCACAGAATGGCAGAAAATATTCACAAATGATGTATCTGAAATGGGACTGGTAGGCAGAATATACAAAGAACACCTAAAACCTGAACACTGCCACCAAACCCAATTTAAAAATGCGTTAAGGACTTGTACAGGTTTTTCTCTCAAGAATGCATACAAATGGGCAACAAAGAGCCTAGAAAATAAAGAGGAATCCATCCTTTTCCTCCTGCTAAGCCCTGCTTCTGTCCGCTTCACTCCTTGATCCCCCGACCCTCACCTTACGAGAGAAGAGCTAGTCTGAAGGATCCAAGTTAATGATTTGACCCCGACCGGCTGCCAAGGTCACTGTGCCTTGAAAGGCGGGAGCATTCTAACACTCTCTGCTTGGCCCGAACCCAGCATATCTCTTACTTTCTCTCATCCTCAAATCCATCTGGGAGGATGAGTTAACATGGAGCTATTTCTACAGACCTGACCTCTTCTTTCTAGAGTGACCTGGTCCGAAGGCTCAGACTGGGGACCAGAGGGAAGAATTTAAAAATCCCCTGAAAGGAGCTCCCATGGTGGCTCAGCGGTAACAAACCTGACTGGTATCCATGAGGATTGCAGGTTCGATCCCTGGCCCCGCTCAGTGAGTTAAGGATCCGGTGTTGCCGTGAGCTGTGGTGTAGGTCTCAAATGCGGCTCGGATCTGGCATTGCTGTAGCTGGGGTGTAGGACAGCAGCTGCAGCTCCGATTCCACCCCTAGCCTGGGAACTTCCATTGGCCACGGGTGTGGCCCTAAAAAGACCCCAAAAAAATAAAATCCTCTGAAAGTTTTGTACCACAGCTGACTGCAGGTATGGAATAAGTGCAGACTTTCATAGAATGTTCCTAAGCTTTCTATCCTCCCATTTCTCCTTGCATCTGGAACTCCCTTAAGATGCATTAGGAGGAAAGGGAAAAGACTGAGATCGATTCACTCTCCTGGGCTTGGACCATGGGATCAACAAAAGCCCCAAATTCTCACCTTAATTTCCATTAAAGGGTAACCAACCAACGGAACAAGAAACTCTAGCGAAAGCCCATCAGGGAGGGGACACATCGGAAGCTTAAATGCTAGAGCCCTTCTTTGAAATGGTAACCCAGGTTGGAACAATATACTGGCTCAATTAATCATTCAGCCAAAACACCTCATCCTTTTCCTGATCTTAGGGGAAAAAAAGGGGAGGGGAGTCTAAATTGGATCTCTAATTCATTTCTTTACTTCAATTTAAAGTACAAAAGCTTCAGAATTGGGCCAAAGGGGTTTATTAAATCTCTAAGCTGTTGCTACTCTATAATTTCTGGTCGGATGCAAAAGTTTTAAAACATTCTTTTTTCTTTCATTCCTCTACTCTCGATGCGCTTTCTCGGGGAGTAACTACAGCTCTGACTAGAATCACATTGAAGAGGCTCCATTTTCACACATTTGTCTGATTCCGAGCATTACCTGAGGGACTTTGTTTAGTTGTATCAGAGGCTTTTTCAAAGATCTGATTCCCCAGTTAATAGCCCCAGGTATAATTCATAAGGGCAGCATTTAAGTTCCCCTAAAGGGATCTTTTTTTTTCCCTCTTCCTTTCTTACACTGCCTGTGTCCTTGATCCACCAAAAAAAAAAAAAAAAAAGGATATAATCTTGCTTGTTACTTATATTGTCGGCTGCGGGAATGAATGTTTTCTAACGGGGCTGTTCCTTAAATGGTAAATCTATAAACTTGTAATTCTATCAGACCAAGATATTTGGGTGGATTCAGATTTGTCCTATTCCTTGTTTCGGCTCTGATTTCCCCCGAGCTGATGACAGGTTTGTAAGTAATATTAACTGTCTTTTGTAGTAAATTACATCTTGTAATAACCGCAGCGTTTGTCTCTGGCCAGAGCAGTTATCTGCTGAAGCAAATAAAGGGTTTGGAGGCTCTGCTATGTGTTTCCTTTCAGAACGCCAGAAGTCCTCTATAAACACGAGGGTGCGGAATGAGAGGTCATCTTTTGAAAGCTATAATAAAACATGATTGTAACAGAACATGTGACAGGCCGCTTAGCACAGCAGCCTCTTGACAGGGGCTCCGCTGGAGCAAGATGCCAGCGGGAGGGACACGAGAAGAAAGAAGAACAAAAGCTCGGGGGGAATTCTGTCTGCTGGCTGTTCTGTCCATCAGCACCCTACTTTCTTTTAAGGAAAATGGGTCTTGGAGAGGAACTGAAAAATAACCAGGTCTGTGTCCCACCTGTTTGGGTCACGGGTCTTAATGATCAAGACGAAAATAGTAAAGCCGATGGTGGGACCCACCGCCCACCCCAGTGCCTTCCCTTATGGTTCCAACAGCCCAGCAAGGACCCCTAGGCTCTCTCTTTGGGAGAAAGATATATGTTAGGGTATAATAACATTGTGCATACACTACCATGTGCCTTGGGCTGTGTTTAACTCTGGGCTTGCGTTCTCTTAGCCCGTCATCGGCTGACACTTAGTGACACTAACTGAGCATCTACTATATGCTCCCTACCGGTCGAGTTGCCTTGTGAGTATTAAGGCATTGAATGCTTACAGCTCCCGAAGCTAAGAGCTCTTGTTCCTTGTATCTGAGAAATGCAAATGTACAAGCTACACCAAGGTAGGGCACCTGTTCAAGAGGACCTAGCTAGGAGGCGAGCCTGTACAGACCAGCTCAATAGTCCCAGCTCTTAACCATGCCGCCACAGTGCCCCTGACTAGGATTAGTGACCTATTAGGGGGTTATGGACTGAATGTTGGTGAGCCACCACCCAAATTGATGTATCGAAATCCTAATCCCCAATGTGATGGTTTTAAGTGGAACCTTCGGGGGTAGAGCCCTCATCACTAGGATTTAGTGTCCTCACAAAGAGACCCCGGAGAGCTCCCTCAACCCTTCTGCCACGTGAGGACACAGTGAGAAGAAGCCATCTCTGGACCAGAAATGAGCGCCCCCCCACCCCAAATCTGCCAGGGCCTTAATCATGGACTTCTAGACTCCAGAACTATAAGCAATACATTGCCTTTTATGAGCTACTTACTCTACAGTATTTTTTACTCTTTTGTCTTCATAGGGCTGCATCCACAGCATACGGAAGTTGCCAGGATAAGGGTCTAATCTGAGCTGTCGCAGCCAGCCTATGCCCCAGCCACAGCCACACCAGATCTGAGCCGCATCCGAGATCTCTGCTGAAGCTTGCCACAACACCAGGTCCTTAATCCACTGAGCGAGGCCAGGGATCAAACCCACATCCTCATGGATGCTAGCTGGGCTCTCAACCTGCTGAGCCACAGGGGGAACTCCCTATAGTATTACTGAGCAGCATGAATGGACTAAGACAAAAGGATACTCTGATTAGCATTGTGTTTCCGCAGGCAATACATGGCAGGGGGCCCTCTACTGGCTGGAGAATGGAAGTTCATAACCACTAGGCTCCTGGGCTGCCTTGTCACCGTCTGAGCCTCTCGGGTGTGTTGCTTTGTAAGCTGTGTGTTTGTGTGTAAAGGTTCCTCGTTATTCTGAGGCACATAAGGAGGTTCCCAGGCTAGGGGTCGAATCGAAGCTACAGCTGCCGGCCTGCATCACAGCCGCAGCCACAGCAATGCGGGATCCGAGCCGTGTCTGTGACCTACACCACAGCTGATGGCAACGCCGGATCCCTGACTCACTGAGCAAGGTCAGGGATCGAACCTGCATCCTCATGGATACTAGTTGGATGCGTTTCCACTGAGCCACGACGGGAACTGCCTGCGGCAGGATCTTGATTAGCTGGAGGGCACTGAAACTCGAATTCTGTTTCTAGAAGATGCTACTTCTGTGCATCACACGCAACCATTAGAGGACCCCCGGCTGACTGCCCATGTAAACCGGTTTCAGCAAAGGCAGATTTGCTTTATTTCATCTTCCGCAGAGCGGCAAGGACAGCGCAGTCATCCATACGCACGTCCTGGACGATGACTTGGAACCTGCTCGGATGTGAACACTGGGTTGGAGAGTAAAATCATTCAATACCCGGCCACAGATAATTAATTCCACGTCCGATTATATGCAGCACACACACTGGTACAAAGGAAGACCTTTAAAAGTATTCACCGCTTCCCAGAGAGAACCGCTAATAAGATTTCTGAAACCCAGCAGGACCCTGGGCGGCCCCCCCAAGTACAGAAGCCTTTCCTGTGCCCCCATCTCTTGTTTGTGGGAAAAAGGTTTCAGCCTCCTGGACCTCCCCTGAGTTCCAAAGGGCAGTTCAAACAGTTTCTGATTGGAGGAATGAGGGATGCAGAAATGGAGGCCAGGCGGTCAAGAAGCAGCATGGGGCCTGGCCTGGTCCCGCTCGGGGCCTGGGCAGCACAATCTGACACACATCTCCGACATCTTCTACAGGAACCCCACCCCCCACACCCCAGGTGGAGGACGGTGACCTCAGGCTGAGCACAAGCTCGTGGACCCCGGATCAACTGGAACCAGAAGGCTGATGATTGAGGTTCCTGGACCAACAGCCTGTCACCTCCCCACCAGCCGATCAGAGGAGAGTCACACCCTCTGCAGACATCCCCTCCAATTTGCCTGTTAAAACTCTTCCCTGAAGACCATCGGGGAACTTGGATCTTCTGAGCACAAGCTCCCTGTGCTCCTTGCATGGCTCCGCCGTAAAGCTTTCTCTGCTCCAAAACCAGACATGTCAGTCCGTTTGCCCTCACTGGGCGTCAGGCACACAGATCTGGATTCAACAACATTTTGAGGTGGGTTTTCTCCAAACATACTTTAAATACACATAATAAGTATGATCATGTCTTTTTTTTTTTTTAACAGCCACACCTGGGGCATATGTAGAAGTCTCCTGAGCTAGCGGTTAAATCAGAGCTGCAGCTGCAGGCCTAAGCCACAGCCACAGCAACGCCAGATTCAAGCCACATCTACAACCTACACTACAGCTTGTGGCAAAGCCAGATCTTTGACCTACTGAGCGAGGCCAGGGATTGAACCTGCATCCTAATGGACACCATGTCAGGCTTCTAACCCACTAAGTCATGACGGGAACTCTGCCTTATGCTTTTAATATCTGGTTTTCTCTTATTGTGAACTATTTCTTTGGACAGCAAATATTCTTTTTTTTTCTCATTAAACATTTTTAATGAGTCTTAAAATTCCGTGACAGATTTTTAGTCAAGTTTTTTTTCCATTAAAAAGTACTGATCTTAAAAACTAATAACTTAAAACTGCCACACACAAAACAAACGGTCCACAAAACACAGTAAATATTCTTAAAAACCATCATTTTGAATGGCCACTTATTATTTGATCACATGGCTATATCATGATTCATTTAATAAGTCCTCTTACATACTGTTCTAAAATTTTCAAGCTATTCTTTTATTTTTGGAGGGATCTTTAAAAATTAGAGTATAGTCGATTTGCAATATTGTCCCAATTTCTGCTGTACAGCGAAGTGACCCAGTCATAAATATATATGTATATATACACTCTTTTTCTTTCTTTCTTTCTTTCTTTCTTTCTTTCTTTCTTTCTTTCTTTCTTTCTTTCTTTCTTTCTTTCTTCCTTTCCTTTCCTTTCCTTTCTTTTCTTTTCTTTTCTTTGTCTTTCTGTCTTTTTCTAGGGCCGCACCCACGGCATATGGAGGTTCCCAGGCTAGGGGTCTAATGGGAGCTGCAGCCGCCAGCCTTCACCACAGCCACAGCAACACCAGATCTGACCCATGTCTGCAACCTACACCACAGCTCACGCAACGCCGGATCCTTAACCCACGAGCGAGGCCAGGGATCGAACCCGCAACCTCGTGGTTCCTAGTCAGATTTGTTAACCACTGAGCTACGACAGACACTCCTACATTCCTTTTCTTATCTTCCATCATGATCTATCCCAGGAGACTGGATATAGTTCCCTGTGCTGTACAGTAGGAACTTGATGCTTATCCATTCTAAATGTAATGGTTTGCATCTATCTACTAGCCCCAAACTCCCAGTCCTCTTATATTAACATTTAAGGTATTTTTCTTTTTTTTCCCTTTTTTTTGTCTTTTTAGGGCCACACCAAATGCATATGGAGGTTCCCAGGCTAGGGGTGGAAGCAGAGCTGCAGCTGCCGGCCTAACCACAGTCACAGGAATTCGGGATCCGAGCCGCGTCTGTGACCTATACCACAACTCAGGGCAATGCCTGATCTTTAACCCACTGAGCAAGGCCAGGGATCGAACCTGCGTCCTCATAGATCCTAGACAAATTCGTTTCCACTGAGCCACAACATGAACTCCAAGGTATATCTTTTTTTTTTTTTTTTGCCAGTATGCTTGCTTAATCCTGGGATGGTCATCTTTGCATGTCTGTCTGACCTTCTGTTCTTTACGGATGGATTGCTGGGAGATGGCGAGACGCCTCTATGATGCTGACTGCATCATTACTTGTAATTGCCAAAAAAGTTAACCTTAATGTTTACTAGGAGGAGAATGGTTGGAAAAACCATGCCCATACTTAATATAAAGTAACGTGAAGTCCTTCAAAATAGTAAGTTACAATTTCATCCCCAGACAAGAAAAGATGTCTTAGCATAGACATGAATTTAAAAGCAAGTTAAAAATGATGTGCAATCTGGCCACATTTAAAACCCCTCCATATCTGTGGACATATGCACTGCATATGGAAAATGTATGACTGTGTGAATATGCGCATGTGTACGTGTTTATATGTGTACAGAAACAGCTAAAGGATGCCTTGAGCTACAAGCCACAGAAAACCAAACCTGACCAGCAGTGACCATACCTATAAAGGACATTAGCTATGTCCTGAACAAAAATTCCTGAAAATTGGCAGCCCTGGGGATGCTGGCTCTCTAAGGCTCTCAAAACTCTTTCCACGTTTCTGTTCCACCACCTTCAGTCGCACAGACTTAACATCCAAAGGCAAGAAGCAGGCAAGATGAGCTACTTATGTGATTTTCCTATTCTGCCCATACATTTCGTGGACTTTCTGATGCCTTATCAGCCGGAACCCACAGGGAAGAGAGTACTTCGTTGCCAAGGAGGCTGCAATAGTGAGGATCTAGCTTTTCCAGGTGGAGGCAGGAGGTGCAGAAAGAAAGGGAGAGGCCCCGATGACTCTGGGGTACACAAGTGACAAACCTTCCCACAAACAAAGAAACAGAAAGCCTGGGTGGATAGGCACCACACCATGTCTCTGGCTACTCTTGGATGCCGGAGTCTAGAAGATTAAAGAATTCTCCTCCGTAATTAATAATATTGACCGGGTTACATTTTAGATAATGGACGCACACACCTCTTCCAATTCCTCCAGAAAAAAAGGAAAGAAAAGAACACAGTATTCCTAGTTGCCACGATGATAACACACGGCCATTGCAGGGAGCAAACAAACAAAAAAAATCAGATTTTATCAGGTCGAAAAAAAGACATTCCAGTAAGTCTCCCTCTTGAAAAACCCATTCATTCAGAAAACTGTGTCAGTGGCAGAAAACTACACCACGCTGAATTTAAAGCTGCGTGTGTGTGTGAATGCATTATGAGTATCGCTCTTTAAATCTCTATTTATCTCTATAAAACTATATCAGCGTCAACTGGAGGTGACGGTGCACACCAGCGGACATTGTGTGCGTGTGTGTGTGTGTATGTGTGTGGTATGTTTCACCTGTGTGTCTACACATATATATCCAAGAAGGGGGAAGGCCTCTGCTCAGAGCGAAGCATAGATGGACAACTCAAGAGACTATTAGAATCAGTTATATTTAAATTACGATTATCCAAGTCATTTATGTACACCTCATGAGGGAGTCTATTAACGACTAAGTTGTTTTTCCAGCTCAGCCTTGCGTTCTGAAGCTCCATCTTCTTTAGCAGTTTCTTGTCTCTTGTCACAGAGTTAAGGTCCACGCAGAGAGGATCAAAAGCGGGGACAAAGGAGTAGAATTCTCCCTTTGGTAGAACCTCATTCTTTTGCTAGAGGGGAAAATGAATTCCCCTTGACATAATTAAATTATCCAAGGAGGCCATCACAAACAGGGACCCCAGGATCAAAAGCACTCTGACGTACCGCGATGATTCAACGGGGAGAGGACAGTGTTTTCAACAAGCGGTGTGGGCCACATGCAGACGTAGAAAGGTGAAGCCTTAGCTCAGGCCACATGCAAACTTAACTCAAAATGGATCACGGACCTAAATATTAGAGCCAATAGTATACAACTCTTGGAAGTAAACGTAGAAGTAAATCTTTCTGACGTTGGGCATAGGCCCTGGATTCTTAGATATTACATCGAAAGAACAAATGGTAAAAGAGAAAAATTGAAAAACTGGACCAAATCAAAATTTAAAAAAAATTTGTTCTGCAGACATTTCCATCTACACTGTAAAAAAGGCTAGCCACAGAAGAGGAGGAAGTGTTTTCAAATCATGTCTGTGATAAGGAAACTGCTATTCACAACACATAAATAAACTTTATAATTTAACAGTCAAAAAGGCAGATAGCCCCCAGAGCTCCCGTTGTGGCTCAGCAGGTATGAACCTGATTTTGAGAATGTGGGTTCAATCCCTGGCCTTGCTCAGTGGGTTAAAGATCCAGCGTTGACATGAGCTGAAGTGTAGGTTGCGGATGTGCCTCAGACCCTGTGTTGCTATGACTGTGGCACAGGCTGGCAGATATAGCTCTGATTTGACCCCTAGCCTGGGAACTTCCATATGCTGTGGGCATGGGCCTAAAAAGAAAAAAAAACCCAAAAAACAAAAACGAACAAAAAGACAGCCCAGTTTTAACAAGGAATAAAGGATTCAAATAGACACTTATCAAAAAGAGGTACACAAATAGCCAGTAAGCACATAAAAAATATTCTCAATACCATTAATCATTACGGAAATGCAAATCAAAGCCACAATGATAGACTAGTTCCCACCCACTAGAATGGTTATCATCAAGACGACTATGATGAATGTTGGTGAGGATGCGGAGAAATTGGAACACTTAGAATATAAAATGGTGCACCCACTTTGGAAGTCGGTTTGGCAGCTCTTCAAAATGTTAAACATAAAGTAATTATGTGACTCAGAATTCCACTCCTATTCATCCAAAAGAAATGAAAGCATGTTCATGGAAACCCTTGTATATGTATATATAATGATTCATAAGAGCAAAGAAGTGGAAACCCAAATGTCCATCAACTGATAAAGAGACAAACAGAATGCGGTCTATTCGTATAACAGAATATTACTTGGTCACAAAAAAGGTATGTGTAAGCCCCAAAGACCACATATCATATTATTTCATTCAGAAGAAATATCCAGGATGGGTAAGTCAATAGAGACATAAAGTTAGAAATGCTGTTGCTTAGAACCAGGGAGTGCAGTGGGGAGTTACTGTAAGATGAAAATATTCTTATAATTTACTTACATAGATTATGTTGATATTTGCCCAATTCTCTGATTATAACAAAAAGCATTGACTTGTGCACTTTAAATGGTAGGTTTTGTGCCATATAAACACATGGTATGTGAATCTTAATAAAGAAGTTTAAAAAAATTCAGGGGTTCCCGTCATGGCTCAGTGGAAGCAAATCTGACTAGCATCCATGAGGATGCGGGTTCAATCTGTGGCTCTGCTCAGTGGGTTAAGGATATGGTGTTGCTGGGAGCTGTGGTGTAGGTTGCAGATGTGGTTCCGATTCAACCCCCAGCCTGGGAAACTCCATTTGCCACAGGGGCAGCCCTAAAAAAAAGACAGAAAAAAAAATGCTGAATTTGTGTGAGTGGGCCCCTGGTGTTGTGCAGTGTACAACCCGAACCCACTTACTTCTTGCTCTTAGCCCTTTCCAATTGGCCCAAACAGTTTAAAAGCTCAATTAGTACCAATAATTAGAAAATCAGAACATTTCACATTAAAAACCTAGAAAGTCAAGAAGATCCAGCCTTGATCCTGCTTCCTAATGTGTCCACAATCCACGAGAGCTGAGCGGCCTCTTCGCCTGGAGTGCTTACTGTCCAGTTTGCCACAGACCCCACCACTCCCTTTTATATCCTACCCAGAAATTTACAGTCAGCAGCCATTTACGACCACATGTATGCTCCTGCTTTTCTCATGCCGTCGTTAAGAACAAATGAAATCTGTCACTTGGCCTGCTTCCCTGGCCGTCAGGTATGGCCGTGGAGACTGTTTTTGTGAATCCTGAAAGCCACGTTTCCTCCTTTGTTTACCAGGAGCCCACATCTCTGTTACTTGCTGACTGCACCTTCCCCAGGCACGGTATCCTCTCACCCCACAAAGGATCTGCCTCGCTCTGCTCCTGATAAGGTCCTGCGGTTCCTGCAATATGATGAGGACGCATTGCATGGATACAGATCATCTCGAGTGCCCTCAACCGGTCTCAGTTCCCCGGGGAGCTAATACATATTCAATCCAAGCTGTGACATTGGAGGAGGGAGGCCACGGTCTTCCAACGCGCAAGACTGGTCATGAATGCCAAGTTCAACGAAAGCAGGGGGGAGCGGGGTGGGGCCTGCGATCCCAGTAGAAACCTCGGCAGTGGGAGACAGACACCCTAAAGATATTCCCTGCACTTCCATCCTTCACGGACCGCCTCCCGCTGCTGCCGTATCTGGGGTTCTCATTTCAAATCTGACATATGCTCACACCACCTGCCTTTCTGTTTACTCACCAATGACTCTTACGACATGTCCCAGCGGCACTAAATGACCTGCCTTTGTCAAAGAAAGAAAAATCTTCCTTCTTCCGGATAATTCACTTTTTTATTCAAGTAAACAAATTAAAAACAAAATTACAAGAGAACTCTTGGAGCAGTACCATAAATTAAATACCAGGAATGTGGTCATAAAGAGAAGGGAACTAGGAAAATAAAAGCAACCCGCGCCCAACAACATGAGTTGAGTTTTGCTAGCCTGAGGCCCAGCTCTTCCTTTACGGCGAAGGAGACTGGAAGATTTCATTAAAGGTAAACTATCATCGAAACGAAAATTTCCTCTTAAGGTAATCAGGAGGCTCATAAGAAAAAAATGAAAGGCTGATCATCTCCCTGGTCTGTGATTCTAGATTATTTTAATCCTTTCTTTAAACACCTCAACTCCTTTCAATGACCCCTGATGAACTCAGGCCGCTTACTGAGCAACTTAGCCCCGGGAACACATAAGGATGCAATGGAGGAAGGAGGACACACGCGAGGGGACAGCCGCTGATTTCCATCCGTAATCCCATGCTTGCTAAACCCATGACGAGGAAAGCAAGTCAGCAGCTTGCCTCGGTGAGTGAAAGAGCTGTGATCTCAACATTAACTTCCAGGGCAAATTCGCCTATGGGAGAATAAGCCCACAGACCTGTTTCATCCGTCTATGGAACTCTCTGTGCGTGCGTGCGTGCTTGCGTGTGTAGACACACACACATGCAGGCATGCATACATGCACCAGGCTTGCTCAGGGGATTATGAACTTCAGGGCCAGAGAGGCATACGGCTTCCATCACTTAGGAGCCAAGACTCGGTTTTCTCATCTGCAAAGCGGGAACACAAATGCTCCTCATCGAAGATGATTATAATTCATATGCATGCTTAAGCATAAGTCAGGACACCATAAAGCTCCTAGGAGAGATCACGGGCAAAACATTCTCTGACATGAACCATACACATGTCTTCTTAGGTCAGTCTCCTGAGGCAGGAGAAAGAAAAATAAACAAATGGGACCCCATCAGACTTAGGAGCTTTTGCACAGCAAAGAAAACAAACAAACCACCACCACCACCTCCCACCCCTGAAACAAAAGAAAGAAGACAACCCACAGAATGGGAGAAAACAGTTGCAAACGATACAACCTAAAGGCTTCAGCTCCAGAATAATTAACATGTAAGCGACATTCAGCTTGCTGCCAAGCACCCATCGCAGCCTCAACAGCAGCCATTACTTTTTCATTTTCCCTACACCGAAACACCGCAAAGCAAAGCTGAAGAAGGAACAGAAAAAAAGAAAGTTGGAGAGACGTGTTTGATGTACAGACTTAGTGTTAAGATCCAACTCAGAGGGAGACTCAGACGCCCTTAAATTTAGCCATAGTGGAGCCATTTTGACTCTAAGGGAAGTCATCTTAACTCAGGCCCCGAACCCCGACCCCTAACAAAAAATATTGTTCTGCAGGACTGACAAGTTAATCCTGTTTTGCAGGCCCGACCTTGCCCAGTTCTGCAAGACTGACCCCCTCCCCTTGTCCTTATCTTGTTTTTGCTGTGCTAACTGCGAATTTATGGCTTCTGTAACTGCTTGCTTGCTTGTGCAAAACACCTTCTGCGTATGGTTTTAGCCTTTGTAAGTCTAACCCTACTTTGACTGGGGGCTGCACTCCTATCCCATGCCTGGGTGGGATGCAGTCGCTGATCGGCTAATAAAACTCCTAGCAGTTTGACTGAGTGTTCGTGGATTTTCTCCGCTCGGTGGGACACAACATTAGTGGATCATCTCGCCTTGGGATCTGGCTAAGCTCTCTGAATCTCCAATTTCATGGACGTGAAAAGGTATACACGTGTCACATTTGATAAACAGCAACGATGTGATTAGATGACAGGGTGATTACGAAGTCACCCAGGACCTAGAAAATGTGAGTTGATTTCCTATGTGCACTTGGACCAATGACAAAGACACAAATCCAGTTTCACAAAGCCGATGCGTTTTTCTGATCTAACTAAGAATTCCTTCAAAAGATCTCTGAGTGTACAAGACGATCTGCTTACTTTACGTAAGTGAGATTTGTTAGTGCATTTAAAAGACATCTCTTTCCGTATTTAGAATGGTAAGACCCCGCCTTCCGGGCAATTACCGAGTTAAATACAACAACCCAAGTTCGGGATAGAAAGGGAGCAGAAAAAGGAGCAGACGTTACCAGAAAGTGGTAGGTCAGAACCTCAGTGCCCACCGTGTGTGTTGCAGCAGCTATGACTAAGCCCGAAAGAGATCTGGAGAAGGTTCTAGCAGCCTCAGCGTTAAGGGGTGTGTCCTCCCTGCCTCACTGTTCCTTGCAGAAGAGGTTCTGGATCATATACCAAACACACAGCTCTTCAGTTATTATGTATTTCTTATTGACATGTAGTGTACCTACTCTTAGAAAAAGAGATTCAGGCGTTGCCATGGTAGCTCAGCGGGTTAAGAACCTGACTAGTATCCACGAGGATGTGGGTTCCATCCCTGGCCTCACTCAGTGGGTTAAGGATCCGGCGTTGCCGGGACCTGCAGAGTAGGTCGCAGGCACAGCTCGGATCCCTCATTGCTGTGGCTGTCGCATTGGCTGGCAGCTGTCCCATTCGACCCCTAGCCTGAACTTCCATATGCTACAGGTATAGCCCTAAAAAAAAGAAAGAAAGAAAGGAAAGAAAAAGAAATCCAAGTATAATCATGGCAGTTAGGACTTCACACTCATTTTCATCCAAATACCCACGAGGGGCTCCACGATGACTCTGTCTATGGTTGTCATAGAGCTGCACCTGCAAAGTTCATGGAGATGCTGAAATGTGTGCGCACGTATCAGCTGCTGCCACAGAGGCAAAATGGGGAGCCCATTGCTTCCTGTCCCAGCAGCCACAGGCAACCTCTCAGCCCTGCCTCGCACTCGTTGTGGCGGGCAGAGCCGTCCCCTAATATCTGGAACCTGCGAACACGTTATGAAACATGGCAAAGGGGCCTTAGACCTAATGAAGTTTCCAGAACTTACAACAGGAAGTTATAATGGATGGCATCTAATCTAGTCACACAAACCCTTAAACAGAAGGAACACTCTGTGGCAGCAGGTGAGAGGGATGAGGCAGAGGGGGAGATCTGAGCAGGAGAAGCATATGGCCCATCGCGGCTGGCGTTGAAGTTCAAGGTGGGGGAGGCCAATGAGCCAAGGCGTGTGCGCGACCTTGAGCAGATGAGCATGATCCTCGCCCGACAGCTGGCAAGGAATCGCCGACCTCGGGCCCACAGCCACACGGAACTGGATTTGGCCAATAACCTGAACGAACGTGGAAGCGGGTTCTCCCTCAGAGCCTCCTGGTCAGTTCCCAGAGCCCTGAGACCTTGATCCCAGCCTTGAGACTCACAGACCAGAGAATTCACCGCTCCCCCCACCCCTTCCCAAGCTTCTGACCTTCGCTGCTGTAAAATAATACAGGTATCCTGCTTTAGGTCATCAGACTGACAGTTTACTGTGATAGTATCAGCCATCAAGTACAAGTGTGTACCCAAGACTGCCCCGCAGACTGAAAAAAGGTTTGCGAGCACGTTTTACCAACGCTCTGTAAAATAAGGAACAGCCCCCAAATAAATCAGTTCACGTTTTTCACGCCTAGAGAATAATTTGGTAGAAGATGAGTCCAACTTTCCATTCCAGGAGAAGGAGTACGCTTTACTCAGAGGCGACAGACGTTCCAATCCTTTGACCTTAAATTGTCCTCCTCTGTTTTAAGAAATCATGATGCAGTAGCTGACTGTCTTAATGGGGAAAGATAACATGACGGTAGTTCCATTCTGCCTTTTAGCTCATTCCCCCAGTTTTTCTTTTAGATCTGGCCAAAACATTTCTCGACACATGGGAGAGACCCAAAAGGCAGCATAGGCTGTTACTAGATTTCTCGAGGTGATTGGTTCAAGAGGTAAACAGATGTCAAATCATTGCACGGCACATCTGAAACCTGACAGATGGTACATCAACTATATTTCACTTAAAAAGAAAAAAAAAAGAAAGAAACAAGAAGGAGTTCCCTGGAGGCCTGGTGGTGAATGACTCAGTGTTATCACTGCTATGGCTTGGGTTGGAGCCCTCGCCTGGGAATTTATACAGACCTCGGGCACAGTAAAAAAAAAAAAAGAAAACAAAAAGAAAAGAAAAGAGATTTTATGGATCGGTGAAATTCCAAAGTCTGAGACCCATGGTCACACATCATATACTTTGTCCTTTGAAGGCAGAGGTTGCAGACGTGGCACCCAAAGGGACACAGAAAAGAGCAGTGGATCATCTGAGGCATCTGGATATTGAACTTGACCACATCCTTCCGTTCAGAAAGATGGGTGTGTCTAATTGTACCAAGTTCATATCCTCTCAAAGTGGTGGCTCCAAAGTGACTTTGAGAGTCAAGAGGATTTGTGTGTGTGTGTGTGTGTGTGTGTGTGTGTGTGTGTGTGTGTATTTGTGCGTAGGTGTAAATCCAGCTATGCCTCAAAGAAGACTGTGATGGCCACGTGACACGATCTAGTCACTCATTCATTCCCACAATGCATATTCATTGAGTACCTTCCAGATGCCAGGAACTGTACTAGATTCTGGGAATTAAGAGCGAAGCAAAACTCAGTCGTTTCAAAGAAGCTGGAAGTTTCATGAGGAAGATGGAAATCAATGCCAAACTGAAACTGCCATTATGCTAGGAAAGGAGGCAAAGAAGTCCCAAGATTTCTCAAGGTGGGGGTGCACTTGGTCTGGCTGGGGTGTCAGGGACAACTGCCCTGAGAAAATGAGGTCTTAGCAAAACTCCAAAGGATGGGGAGCCAACTGGGTGAAAGCAGAGAATACCTTGCGTTGTATGCAAATCAATATATAATCCTGACATAAACGGAACCCTATTCCAAAGACGAGCAATAGCGGAGACTTTTTTAAGTGGAGCTAGCCCTGCCGCAGGAGGCAAAAGGAGAGACTCCCTGATCTAGAAGGCTGGAAATCTAGGTTCTAGTCTCAGTGTTTCAGTATAATTGTGACTCGACTTTTGGTCTCTGTTTTCTCCTTTCTGAAATATTGGTGTGGGGCTCTAGGACGTCTAAACACTCTCTCTTTCTCTCTTTTTTTTTAATAGCTGCACCTGCAGCACATGGAAGTTTCCCAGCCAGAAACTTCCATATGCCACAGCCACAGCAACTCGGGATCCAATCCGAGTCTGCGACCTACACCACAGCTCACAGCAACGCCGGATCCTTAACCCACTGAGCGAGGCCAGGGATCAAACGCTTATCCTCATGGTTCCTATATCAGCTCATTAACCTGCTGAACTACAACAGGAACTCCTAAACACTCTTTACTGTCCTCAAAATCCCCACACTTCTGCATCATCATTGTCCAGAAGAGACAGGATGAGCAGATAGAAATCATGATAACTACAGCAACCACTATGATGTTTTATCTTGCACCTACTCTGCCCAGACACTGAGCTAAAGGTTTGCCATCAATAACCTCGGTTTAGCCTCCTAACAAGCCATGAGAGGAGTTCCCATCATGGCACAGTGGAAACAAATCTGACTAGGAGCCATTAGGATGCGGGTTTGATCCCTGGCCTCGCTCAGTGGGTTAACTATGGGACTGACTGTAACTGCAGTGTGTCCTGGCTTACTCTCTGTTGCATGGGCTTAGATTCACCCGCCACTGGTCATTTCCTCTAAGTTGGGCGATGCTTGCCATGAAAGCGCACTCACGAGTATGGCATGACTGTCCCTGCCACATGAAACCAGTGCTTGCCCTGATTCTAAAACAAACATCCCAAACTCTTTGGGGATGGCTCAGAGGAAGGGGAGGAAATTTACACCTGTAGCTAGTACCCCTCTTCCCATTTTCTAGAAAGATCCCTGGTATGCCTGTAAATATCTTCTGAATTCAGAGAGGAAAAGGCCTCCAGCTAGGCACAAGAAAGCCAATTGAGCTTCTTACGTTGAGAACTGCTTTGTGAAATAATCCTGCCGAACTCTCCACTAAATGAGTTACAAACTAGTCACGTGGGGGCTTGCATTGAATTTACTCACTGAAAGCTATAAAGGACAATTGTCCCTGAACCAGGTACGCCAAACACAGGCCCGCCACTGTGTAAAAGCTTGGAATTCGAAACCACCTACACACACCAAGAAAATGAGCCTTTGGTTGAAAGGAAGCACTATCGAAAAACCCCAGGGGAGGAAAAAGAAACAAGGCAAATGACATAACACCTGCAGGGAAATCCCACGGTTCAGGCCATTTGGCTAAGGACTTTCTTAGTCTGAAAGGGAGCGAAAAGTACAGTTTCTGAGGATCATGAAAGATAAATCAAAACCAAATCAAAGGAAAAGCAGTTAGTCTCAAGATTCTCAATGAGAAGAGTTTAAATATGCCCCAAGGACGTTAAAATAAAAGTTCCCCGTGCTTATCTGCCTGGCGTTTAGCACTGGGGAAAAAATGGCCACAGGCACCCAAGGCCTTCATTCTTCTCTCAACTGTCATTATTCCAGCTGTCCCTTTTCACTTTCATGTTTTTGCTTTTTTTTTTTTTTTTTTTTTTAAAAAAGGATGCTCAGCCAAGACTTGGAGCAACTTCTTAGTCTGTCAAACACTTAGAAGAAGGGGAGGGAGAGGCAGCCGCAGTCAGTACTGGCATTTTTTCTCAACTCCCGATGAAGTAGCTACAGGTGGAGACCTAATAAGTTTGCCAAATGCTCTCGAAGCGTCTTTTCTGTCTGCCCCAGCTGGGTAACGGTTCTGCCGCAGCAGTACAGCCAATATTGGGTTTGATTTTATTTTTAACATAAAAGAAACAATAGAATTAGATATTATTTCAATATTATTGATGCAGTCACTGATTCCAGGAGGGACCCTCGACAGGTGAAAGCTGATAAATATTTAGGTAGTGTCCCAGCAAAGGGCCACAGAGTGCTTCCTAATTCCCGGACCGGCTTATCCTGGAGGGAGCTGTCAGTTATTCCAAGGTCAACCTTATTGTCATCGATAATGAAACGAGTCGACATGAAGTGCTGGACCGCACCAAGCAGCGGGAGAGTCATTACCGGAGTGATGACGAAACCGGGAAGGCGGATCTAACCGTGGGGAAACATGGAAATAAATCCTCATTCTGAAATATGCCACAAGGAAATTGTCTAGGACTATTCAAAAATATCACTCTTACGGAAGATTTAAAAAAAAAAAAAAGGTGGGCTCTTAACTTTTTGTGGCTCAGCGGGTTAAGAACCCAACAGGTATCCATGAGGATGTGGGTTTGATCCCTGGCCTCGATCAGTGGGTTAAGGACCCGGCATTGCCACAAGCTGTGGCATAGGTCTAAGATGCAGCTCAGATCTGGCGCTGCTGTGGCTGTGACATAGGTTGCAGATGTGGTTGGGATCTGGCTTTGCTGTTCCCTAGCCTGGGGACTTCCATACGCTGCAGGTGTGGTCATAAAAAAAGAAGAAGAAATGGTGGAAGGACTTTTTTCTAGATCAAAGTTGAGAAAGAAATAGGACAACGAAATGGACTTCGTATTCCTTAATTGTATCACGGATTAAAGTAATAATGACAATAATTACATCGTGTAAGAAAATATCCTTGTTTTTAAGAGCTGCATGGCAAAGTCTTTAGGTGTAGTGTTCATGGTGTCTGCAATTTTCAAACAGTGTAATATACATGGGGGGAAAGTAGAAACAGGAGGTCAATATCACACAATGTTAACAACTGGAGAATCGAGGCAAAAGATGCATGTCATTTTTTCTACAGGTTGGCATTTTCCAAGTTTGGAAAGAACAGACATTCTTTCCTCCCCCAAATTATTTTGATATTTTTTGCATTACAAACTCATACTATAGCAGGCTTCTAGTTTCTACTCGTCCATCACGCCTCTAGCATCTGGCAACCTTGTGTGAGCATCTTAATTCAGCCTTGCTCCAATCTTACTCTACATCTATATGTTTCAGTCCCATAAAGCCATATTTCTGTTCTCTTAGTATGACACCACCAAAAAGATCTCCGAGAATAAGTCACAGATGGGTGACACACAAAGCTCTGACACATTGGGGATCAAAAGTGGCTTAAGTTGTCCTGCTAGTTTGACTCATTTGTGTGGGCAACTTAGGAATTAATGCTTCTTCAGCTACCTCTGCATAATAACAATAATAATAATAAAATACCTCAAGGTAAGGTGGGCTGTGAAAAGAAATTGTTGGTTCTTCCATCTACCTTTCTGAGTGGATTAAAATTTTCCCGAGACTGTAGGCTGAACCCAAGTACAACTACCTACAGCTGCCATCCAAAGCACTTGATTTTAAATGTCTAAATGTATCATAACAGACTTATTCTAGTCAACAATGGATGTGTAAGCGCATGCTACAAATTACAAGATAAATATGAATGTTTACTATTCAGTACAGCTAATATCTGTTTTATATCTTGCAATATATCATTTCGCTTTGGAAGGGAAAGGTAGCCCATTGTTTTAAATTCAAAAACCTATTTTTAAGCTATTCTGCAGTCCCTTTAATTAGAAAAGAAAGGACCGCATACATTCTCTGATATATGTGTCTGCAATCTTTCCCAGTATCTCTTTTCCAGAACTTCCCTACAATTCTCCATTTTAGTGCACAGACTTCTACTCCAATTGTCTGAACATAGGAGGGAAAAAAAAAAATCTAAATTAGTTTTGCAGTGATGGCCAGCAAGGGTGCATCTGTTTTGGCTCCCTTTGAACTGCTGCAGACAGATGCATGATTACAGGAGCAAATATTTATCATTCTGAGCATTTGCCATTGTTTGCTGCGTTATTCTTGAACTGCAAGAGTTTGTGTCTTTGATGCAATCAGCGCTCCAATACGCACTGTCAAAGGCGTGGAAGCACCCCACGCAGATCACCGCAGCGAATATAGAAGAGCTCAAAGTCGCCAAGGCAAGGGCCTTCTCAGACACGTCAAGATGAAAAATGGGACTTGAAACATTACTGTTGAGTGTGACATGGAGGATGGATGGCTTTCAAAAGGGACAGGGAACACAAGTCAGCCTTAGCATCGAAATTGAAATAAAGTCAGAGTAAATGCCAAGCAAGAGAAGATTCCAAGTTTTTAAGAGCATAAAGGCGCTCCCCACACAGTCCACGCATAGAATTAAAATGCTGGATGACTGCACTAGAAAACACCTCGTATTTCACACACAGGCATGATGATAAGGTTTCTTCTGCTCTAAGACAGGACAGATAATGAGGAGCTGTCAGGGCGGTGCTTAGGAAAAACACCCCGAGGGCACAAGAATTCCAGCACTGTCCTGGATTCATTTTTTTCCTTTGCATGAGAACAGCTCAGATTAAGTGGACCTTGAAGGCACATCAGATGTGGGCCTCTTTGAACGTGTGAGCGGTGACACCTGTCAAGCCCTCACCAGGTGTCTCTGTGCTTGGGACTCATGTCCATGCGCTCTTTTGCTCAAGCATAAGTACCAGATTCTCCTGTTTAAGCAAGGCAAAGCTGGTTTCCAACACAGTGTGTGATCTTTCCTCTTCCGCTGTTGAAATTACGGTCCGGGGTAGGGCATCTGCTGGAGGCTGCAGGCAAAACCATCCTGGCTCATCCTGACCCCTATAATCAGGGCCAGGCTCACCCTGCCATGGTGGGCAAGGCATACGGCCTGCCAGCCCAGCGTGATAGGCCTGGGAGAAACTGGGGGCTGCGTTTTAAAGCGCCTTCCTGCTGTTTTCACATTCCTCACTCACAGAGGTCAAAATCATGACATTGTGATCTGATCACCCCCAGAAGGCCACGTTTGAGGGGCCCTAAAACTCCATCTCACAAGCCTACCGTTAACAGTCTATTCAGAAAACTGATGAAATTACACCGGGCACAATGCCTGCCACACCGTAGGAACACAAAATACATGTGAGGACTCTGAGTTACGTTTCCTTCTGATGGTCTTTTTAGTATTTGAGACGGTCTGATTGATTGATTACTTAAGAGAGCTCTAGACTCCGGAATTCTAAGTTGAAAAAAAAATGATAATTTTATTTTTAACACCGTAGTTTTCTCATCTACCAAACTGGACTGCCAACGAGACAACTGCCTTTCTTTACAAACAAGTGCAGCCAAACTCATTAGCCTTTACCATTTTCCAATCCTATTATTTGTAGATGTCCCCACTTTTCAATGAGTAAATAAAACAAGCTGGGAATGAAACATTTATTTTGGCATCACACCAACCTAATTAAACGGCAGTTTCATTAGGCTGTAGGCTGATGAAGAATAATGTAATTGACCTATTAAAAGTTACTTCCTCAGTTCAGTTTTCCAAGCTCGGAGAAATTACAGTGTGATTTCAAATGCCTAGTTATCTTGACTAAACCAGCCAGAGAGCAAAGAACTAGGAGTTGCAGAGAATAGAGAGAATCCAATTTGAAAGGAGACAGGTAACAAGACACTCTCCGCAGTTACAATCACTTCGAGGAAAGCAATAAAACGTAAAATAGAAGCTAATAGATTTCTAGTTATTTCCTCCATTGACTAAATGTTGCTCACACGTGGGTGCTGATGTGCGATGTTCTCCCAAAACACAGCACCGAGGCGGTTTAACGAGCAGACATTCATTGCCCAGGATCATTCCACTTGTTTGGTATCAGCCGAAGGCTTGATGAATCCACTGCTTTATAGTCTGAAACCACGAGGTCAAGTGAGAGTAACTCCTGGCCCTGAGGCTGTACCTGTGTTCCAAGCTGGCCAATCAGAGCATGGCATGTCCCTGACCACAGTGACTGATTCACTCCAGGACCAATCAGAACTCCCCGGGCCCTTCTGTAGGCGTGACCAAGGGAGGAGACCTCGCTCATCCATCCAATGTCCTGAGCCGTGAATGCCTCCTCTCTGCAGGCAGGGATCTGCCATCTTGTAGGGAGAACCCAGCTGAGAATAGAGTCCATTCTGGAGAGACAGGTGAGAGGGAGACAGAGCAAGAACCATCCAGAACGACAGTCCTTCCCAGGCGCTGGTTTTACCAATACTCCCCATGTGCTTGGAACCTCGGTTCTAGGTCTGGACCATCTCTGTACTTGTGAAGTTCCTGGAGCCTCCTTCACCAGATGCCCTCCTTATGGTCACTCATATCGCCTCATTCTGATCATTCATGTCTTCATTCATTCAATGTGTTTCATCCCCCCCGCCCCCGCCCTACTGCCCCGCACCTTCCCTACTGCCACGGAGCTTGGATTTGACTGGTTATTGATAGAATAATCGCAAGCATGACTATAGAGCTGCACGGTGCTGCAGGCACAGCAGAGGAAGAGCCAAGGTCACGTGGGGCTGGGTAAGTCAGGGAAGGTCTCTCTGAAGAGGAGACAATGAGGTGGGGTTATCAAGAGCCAGACATGGCCAAATATTGAAGAGGGGAAGCAGCAGGACAGAAGATTGTACCTGCGGAGGAGCAGGATGCAGTGAACCGGGGGGAAGTGGGCAAGGAGGGGTGGTGACATGAGATAAGAGTCGAGGGTGACAGCAAAACCTATGGATTCTTGCAGGAAAGGAGACGAGTGTATGCTAAATGCCCAGAGAAGACCTCAAAATTATCACCCCACCATCAAAAGAGAAATGTTCAGAGTTCCCATGGTGGCTCAGCGGGTTAAGAACCCGATTAGTATCCTTGAGGACCAGGGTTCGATCCCTGGCCTCGCTCAGTGGGTTAAGGATCCCATGTTGCTGTGAACTGTGATGCAGGTCACTGACCCGGCTCAGATCTGGCGTGGCTGTGGCTGTGGTGTAGGCGGCAACTGCAGTTCTAATTAGATCCTTAGCCCGGGAACTTGCAAACGCCACAGGTGCGGCCCTAGAAGCAACCAGAGGTATTTCGAGGGGTGATTATTTCTGACAGTCGGGCAAAGGTTGGCTTAGGATGTCCTCACTCAAGTATTGAAATGGATTTTGTAATCCCTGATTACGGAGGTCTAGGATCAGTGGGTTCGAGGACTTTTTATCCACCTCACCACAGAGGCAGCATCAGAGCTTTGCCTTCCAAGGGCATCCTTAATACTTGAAAATTGAAAAAAAAAAAAACCCAACCTTTCAAGGAGCAAAGTCAAAATTAATAACTGCTTAATTATATTTCTCCAAAATGCAACACTATGTCAGCATCATTAATTGTTCAATTTAGGATTCATAAATATTGGATTAAGTGGGAAGACAAGTTGTAAGCTATTTTTTTCCTCTTACAAGAGTTTCCAAGTTTATGTGACGATGGCCGAGAAAGAACAGCTAATCATAAATGAGTTAAGAGTGAATTCACATCAACAGCAAGATGCTAAAAATTCTTTCAAACATATACTATATTAAACCTTGTTTTCTATTTTTTCTTTTTTTTTTTTTTTGGCTTTTTTAGGGCCGCACTTGCAACATATGGAGGTTCCCAGGCTAGGGGTCAAATCGGAGCATTAGCTGCCGGCCTACACCACAGCCACAGCAATGCCAGATCGAAGCCATGTCTGTGACCTACACCACAGCTCACCAGATCCCCAACCCCCTGAGCAAAGCCAGGGATGGAACCCAAGTCCTCATGGATGCTAGTCAAATTCATTAACCATTGTGCCAAGATGGGAACTCCTAAACTTGTGTTTTATATAAATTTGGGTGCATTTTAATATAACGTAATCAGGTTTTCTCACCCTCAACACTATTGACATTTTGGGCCAAGGATCCTTAGGGAGGGGGGCTGTCCTGTGCCTAGAAGGAGGTACTCTGTCTTCTATCCAACAGATGCCAGTAGCAACACTCCTCCCAGTTCTGACAACCAGAAATATATCTCCAAACATCGCCAAATGACCCCTACGGGGAGGGGAGAGCCTAAGTGCCTCTGCTGAGAATTGGGCTTTTATGAATGACTGGGGAAAAAGAAACCCTTGAGAAGTCTCTGATGGTGTTAGACATGTAATCAACAACTGCTTCCTGGAGGAATTGCACCCAAAGTTACGAAACTGGGACATGCATCCAATTTTTAGAAAGTTGGAGAATCTCTGGCCAGACCTCCTTCCAGCTGCAGGTGACCTCCATAAACACTGCTGAGCGTCCGGCATAATGAGCTAAGCAGGACACAGGAGGGAGGCCCAGGCCAGCAGCCGGGGAATCGATGGGTCGCCGGGTAATATCTTCATAGAGGGGCAACAGGACTGCGATGCAAAGATCAATGTCCCTCTTCTGCGAGGAAGGGCCCGTTGCTCTGTTTGTTTCACCTCCACTGGGCCGTCGGGGCCACGGCAAAGCTCAGAGGGGCAAGGGGGAGCCCGCCTGCCCAACACGACAGCCACCAGGATGGAGGGAGGGAGCTCCGCACCCGCTGCCAAGGGCAAGGCACCTGAGCACCAAGATAAATGGCCCACGAGGACTCTCCCGGGTAACCCTCACCTGAACCGAGAGGTCGGCCAGGGATGTTGGGTTGGTGCTAAGTAGCAAGTGTCAGAGAAGCAAAGAGATGGCACCCTGGCTGGGAACTGAATTCTAAAACACAGCCAGCTGTTGCAGCCCACCAGAGCAGCAGCTTCCTTAGGTCAGGAGACCCCGTCCGAGGCACACAGAGACCCCACTGGGCTCTGGCTTGCTCCCTTGGTGCTCATCGTCTGTGGGAATACTTCCTTCCTTTCTTCCTTTTTCTCTTTCCTTCTTGTTTTGCTTTTTTAGGGCTGTACCTGCAGCATATGGAGGTTCCCAGGCTAGCGGTCCAATCGGAGCTACAGCTGCTGGACTACGCCACAGCCACAGCAATGCCAGATCCGAGCCGCGTCTGCGACCTACACCACAGCTCATGGCGAAGCTCAGTCCTTAACCCACTGAGCGAGGCCAGGGATCCAACCCGTATCCTCGTGGATACTAGTCAGGTTCATAACTTGCTGAGCCACAACGGGAGCTCCCAGTCTATGGGTTTAAATTGATCAGCATGCCAAGCAAGGCAGTGATGGGATGGGGGAGAAAATGTATCTGGAGAAACATTGAGGGCATCCTTTAAAAATGAGATTATTTTTTCACTCTTCATCAAAAACATACTCTTTAAAACTGACTCAGAAAAGAATCTGCAAAGGAACAGTCAGATGCATATGTATAACTGATTGACTCTGCGTATACCTGAAACGAACACCACTTGGTAAGTCAATGATATTGCAAATAATCTTAAAAAAAACAAAACAGTCTCCCGAGATGTGCCATTGCCACGACTAGTTTGGAGGAAGACGGGCAAAAAGCCCAAGATGCCCAGGAGGCCGTGGCTCTGCTCGTTTTCATTCTTGTAAAAATGCACTTGTGTTCGCGTATCAGCTGAGACTGGACATGCCTGGCAGGGCCTGGGCCTGGGGAGCAACCACAGGTGGGTCTGCCTCTCAGCTCTAGTGCTGATCCGCTGTGTGGGTTCGGGGAACTCGCGGGACTTCTCTAAGACTCAGCGGCATCACCATGGAAACGGGCTAAGGATAGCCACACCTCCCCTGCGTGTTGATGCCTGGGTTTCCTTCACATGTTCCACAAAAGTGCTCTCACAGAGAGTGGTGTTTCGGCGTGGTCCTTATTACTCACCCTTCCTCTGACATTTCTGGCTTAGCAGCATGGAGAAAAGTGTATTCCTTTCATTTTTTTTTATTTGTATGTTTATGAATGCCATCATAAGGGATTACGTCATCTAGAGCTTTTAACCTTGCCTGGTGTTTATTCCTGTGGCTTAATGACCACCTATTCATTGACCACAGAATTAGGAAGTAGCATTTCTCTCCAGATAACGGGCAAACCTGTATTATAACCTACAATTACCGGGATACAATTATCCACAGACTGAGGCACATCAACATTGTGATGGAAACAGTCCAACTACATCATTCCTTAACAGGTGGACCCACCCACAGACGTATATGTGGAATATGTGCTTTAAAAAGGACTGAAGGTATGGAATTTCCGCTGTGGCAATCCATGGGACTGCTGGCGTCTCTGGAGCACTGGGGCACAGGTTCAATCCCCGGCCAAACTCAGTGGGTTAAGGATCTGGCATTGCTGCCACTGCGGCATAGGTCTTAACTGCAGCTTGAATCTGATCCCTGGCCCAGGAACTCCATATGCCGCGAAGCAGCCAAAAAAAAGGAAAAAAGGACAGAAGTTAAAGAGCTTGGCAAAAAAGCATTAAAAGACCGGGAGGTGAAACCAAGTAGAAGAAAAAGACATCACTTCAGTCTTCTCATTTTTGAGCAAAAAAAGCATTTTAGAAACCAGGAATACACTTGAAAATCTTCATGATATGGAATAAATATATTTGTGTTGTCTCTTTGGCTTTGATCCTAGTAAAAGCTGGGAGAACCAACGTGAAATAGGGAACTTCTCCTTCTCTCCGTATCTGTTGCTGTTTCTCTCTCCCCTTTGCCTCCCTCTGTCTCCGTTGGTCTCACGCTCGGTCTCTCACACACACACCCCACGGCAGCCCTCCTTCTGTTCAACACACTGTGGAAGGAGCAGGGTGGAATGCTGGGGCTGACTGAAATGCAAAGCACAGCCTCATTGCTACCACGGATCTCTATTTATTTCTCCTCAACAGCCTGAGAAGCACCTTGGTTCTCCATTAACTACCCAGCGGCGGACAGCGGGAAGAGGGCGCCGTCCATCCGTGAGATAATGAATCAGGAAACACTGTCTCCCCGCAGGTGTAGTGCAAGGCCATTGCCGTGCTCACGTCCGCCTGCCCTGCTCTCGGGTTCTCACCCCACTGTCCATTCCAGGCCAGAATTCTCACGGCCCTGAGAAAAAGTGTTTGGCAAGGACTTGGCAAAAGTTTTCAGAAACCCTTGAATTATTTAATGTCCCAGACTGGGGAGAACACAGGTAACTGCTTGCCTCGCATGGGTTTCTCTACTGTTAAAACTCTAGGATTCGCGAGAATGAAGGCTTCATCTCATTTTGGGGGGGTTATAATAAAGGGCAGAAATTCAACAAATGGCTTGTAGATGAAAGGACCACTCCTGAGTGACAGGCTTCATGATGAAATCTGCCCTTTACTGGCTGGGTGACCTTGTCTGAGTTACTTAAGCTCTCAAGCCCCGGTCTTCAGGTTCATAATATGTCGACAACAACAGTCCTTCTTAATCCACTAGCTGGTTTCCCTTCTGAGCACGTGGGAGGATTACAGGAGTGGAGCAGGGGTCATGTGACTAGTGCTGCCCAATGGGATACAGCGGACGTGAAGTGTGTCGCTTCCTGGCCCAACCACTTAATTGCAGCCAGTTGCCAAAGACTTCCAGGCAACTGGGACATTTATAAATATGGGGCTTCCTTAAGGAGATGGCCACTGGGACTGCTGGGCCACTACATGGAGGAGAGCTTCCCCAGAGAGTGATTTCAACCCTCTCTGGGGTCTAAACCATTAAGTGGTTTGGACTTTTATGAGAAGGAAACAAACCTTTGTTGACTTAAGTCATGGAGAATTTCAGGACTGTTTGTTACCACAGCATAACATAACCCTCCCTGACTGATACAGACCAGAGAGCTGGAAGGAAAATGAAAGAAGACCAGGCATGTAAAGCTCTTGGCACTGGGCCTAGTACTTCCATTTCATAAGCGATCACTGCCAAATATGATGCACTAATGGTCCAAAAAGCTAAATCTTAGCTTTGAGTAAGAAATTCAGTATCACACCAGATGAAAATAGGCAGGGACCCATCAGTATGACTTCAGGCATCAGCACTTCCTGTAACGGATGCACGCCCGTTACAGCAGCTAGTGCAATCACAGCAGGGAAGAGTGGGAGTGGTCTTGATCCATTCAGTCATTCAGGGACCCAGGAACTCCACCGTCTTTCAGTTTTGGCCTTGCCCATGGTATGTGGAAGTTCCCACGCCAGAGATCAAATCATGGCACAGCAGCAACTGGAGCCGCTCGTGACAATGCTGGATCCTTAACCCCCTGTGCTCCAAGGGAACTCCTCCACTGTTTTCAACATACAGTTGAAAGGTTGTAAGTTGACAGTTTCCAAGGTCAAGTGGGTGTCAAGCAGAGGACGGGGGAAGGGAGAAGGATGGAGGGGGCTTCGATGGGCCAGTCCCAGAAGCGACACATATCACTTCCTCCCACATTTCACCGAGTGGCACTCAGTCACATGTCTCCACGTAGATAAAAGGCGAGGTGAAAACGTGTCCCTAGATAGGCGGCTATTTATCGTTACTTGAATCTGTTATGGAAGAGGCTCACGGGTTGTCTGCAAATAGCCAACCACTCTGCTACCATATCCTTTAATATTTTTGGAAAGCAATTTCCCACCAACCGTGAACTCTTTGCCTTGGCTTAACACCCTCCTCCCCTCCCCACCCACACCTCCCAGGAGTGTCCTTTTATCAAACCGCAGTAACAGAAGAAACGCCTTTTTCATTTAGTAGAGAAAATATCTTTCCCCATAGGCGGAGGTCGGTCATCGCCTCCCTGCCCTGTCAACAGAAATAAGAAGAATCCCCTCCTAGAAGCTATTTCCTTCCAGTTTGGGGGACTGTCCCTCTGATGCCAGTGGGTGTCACTGCCTCCCCACGGTGTTCAGGACGGAACCGCGGCCAGGAAGCCTTAGACTCCAGGCTCCGAGCCTCCCAGACGCTGAGCTCTGCACCTGCTGCCCTCCCCACTTCGCTCCTTCCCCGAGGCCCGTCCAGGGCAGCGGATATGACCCTGTGGGTGACCTTCCCGTCAATGCCTTTGTCCAGAGTATCTCTAGGTCCTCCAAACAGGAGCTACAGCACACACACGATCGAAACAGAAGGTGGGTGGGAAGACGCAGGGTTATTAGAGATCTGGATACATGTGGCATGACACGAATTGTTAAAGCCTTTCCCAAGTCACAGCAGGCTCGTGGCATGTTATCGGCATGAATGACAGCCTTCCTCTGGTTCCGTTACTCAGGAGACAAGCCAGGGTCAGGTAACATCTTTAAAGAAGTTACTCCGAGCAGAGAGAGCCCCAGTCTGGGGCAGGAGAGCGCTTCCCCCAGTCACTTAGGTCTCAGGAGGAAGTCTGCTGTCTCTGATGTTTGTGACAGACACAGCCACGCCCCCAGGCTCCGTGTCACCAGCCACATGACAGTGACTAGAAGTCTAGGGTAGTGGGACTCTCTCCCAGTCTGCCCTCAGAGCTCCAGGAGACGGGGAGGACACTGAAACCCTGACCCGTTTCTCTGAGAAGGATGGGGTGCTGGCCTGCTTTAGACTGGAGAACAGGGCCCCCGAGGCAAGGGGCTTATTTCATTCACTGCTAAGTCCCCAGCACACAGAGGAGTGTTGGGAACACAGTAGGCACTTAATAAATATTTATCGAATGAATATCCAAGGAAGCAAAAGCAGGAAGATGGGAAAATGTAATTGCCTGTCTGGGAAAGGGCTAGCAGTAATGCCTGGCCATGGTTCATGTTACATGACGCTATAATGGATCAGATGAGAGAGAGAGAGAGAGAGAAAGAGAGAGAGAGAGAGAGAGAGAGAGAGAGAGAGAGAGAGAGAGAGTATTAATGCTAGACTTGGATATACATACAGACATAGATGCATATATGATCAAATAATCTATAAATGCACACATATTTATGAATGTATGCATATATATATACACAATCTATGCATATATGATCTGACACAGAAACACATATATTTATACATGTATGCATACATGTATTATAATACATGTATATATAATACATATATAAACACATACATTTATCAATGTATTATATATGCATGTATATTTAGGGCAGTGTTTCTCAGATAAGAGCCCCATCAAAGCTAGACACTCTTATTACTTTCAAGTGTACAGTTTTGATTCTGTAAGTAGATTTAAATTGCTTTTTAACCTTCAACATTCTAAGAGTAGCATATATTCATTAAAGAAAATGTGCAAAATACATACTTAGACATCTGACAACATGGGGCAGGGGCTCACGGGCTTACTGCGTATTCCATATAGAGTTTGGAGTTTGACACAGAGGAGTTGCTTTAAGATATTCATTAGGAGAAAAAATATTGCCACACAGCAGTTCAATCTAAGTCCGCACTAAGTGAGGTGACGCGACACTCTGGAAGACAGCCACAGACCTTTATGGACCAACCAAGGAAGAAGATGCTCGCTAAACATGCAGTTGAAGAAAAATATCCTTTGTATCATTTCATTTACTTCTGAGTGAAACTGCATCCGTGTACGTGCTAATGCAAAGCTATAAAAATTCTGCAAGGCTATCACCATTAACAGGGGTGAGGAGCAGGGCTGTGTCAGGTGTATATCCAATGATAACAGGCGTTCCCGTCGTGGCTCAGCGGTAAAGAGCGCAGCTTGGCTAGGACCCATGAGGACGCAGGTTCGATCCCTGGCCTTGCTCAGTGGGTTAAGGATCTGGCGTTGCCGTGAGCTGTGGTGTAGGTCACAGAGGTGGCTCTGCTCCCGCGTTGCTGTGGCTGTGGCGGAGGCCGACAGCTACAGCTCCGATTCCGCCCCTACCTTGGGCACTTCCATATGCCACAGGTGCGGCCCTAAAAAGCAAAAGAAAAAACAATGCTAATAATCAAAATCAATCATAATACAAGGAATCAATCACTCATTGCCAAGAGTTAGGAAAACCGAGTAAGGAAAAACCATCCTCAATCGGACCACCCGTGATGAAGACTCACGTTTTTACATATCCTTTCTCATGAACTCATTCAAGGAGTATTTACAGGATGTCTGTAATGGCCCCAGCACACCATAGGTACATTCCTCTTTCATCTCGTAATAAATATTTCCCGCAAATCCCTCCTCCTAGGCAATCAATTTAATGACCCCTGCCTCTAGGAACCTCAGGAGAACTCCAGGATTTTCTATAATGCACTGATTTTCAGGAAGGATTCCTAGAGAATGGCCAGGGGATAGGTCCTTGATTCTATCCATCCACCCTCATCTCCATCCTCCACCACCCCAACAATACTCCCCCGCCTCTTATCTCATCAACGCAGAAAGACTCAGGACAGGAAAGAGAAGGCACTGGAAATATACACAGCATAAAAATCATGCAGGAGTTCCCACTGTGGCTCAGTGGGTTAAGAACCTGACATAGGGAGTTCCCGTCATGGCTCAGTGGTTAACAAATCAGACTAGGAACAATGAGGTTGCGGGTTCGATCCCTGGCCTCGCTCAGTGGGTTAAGGATCCGGCGTTGCTGTGAGCTGTGGTGTAGTTTGCAGACGTGGCTCGGATTCCACGTTGCTGTGGCTGTGGCGTAGGCCGGCAGCTATAGCTCCAATTAGAACCCTAGCCTGGGAACCTCCATATGCTGCAGGTGCGGCCCTAGAAAAAACAAAAAAAAGAAAAGAGGAATCTGACATAGCAGCCATGAGGATGTGGTTTCAATCCCTTGCTAAGTGGGTTAAGGATCCAGTGTTGCCATTGAGCTGCAGTGTAGGTCACAGACATGGCTTAGATCCTGTGCTGCTGTGGCTGTGGCTGTGGCTGCGGCTGGCAAATCGATCCCTAGCCTGGGAACTTCCATATGCTGAAGGTACAGACCTAAAAATCAAAAAAAAAAAAAAAAAAAAAGAAAGAAAGAAAGAAAAGGTGGTGGATTTTTGGCAAATTTGCAGATGCAGCTCAGATCTGGCTGGGGCTGGGGCAGGCCTCAGCTGCAGCTCTGATTCAAACCCTAGCCCTGGAACTTCCCTATGCCACAGGCAGGCCATAAAAGTAAACAAAAAAAGAGAAAGAAAAATCACGCAGAGCCTTGGGTCTAGGCCATCGGTCATGGTCCCTTGACTTCAGTCTCTGACGGGAGGGCCTTGCGGGGTTTTCGCCCCATCCTCTATGGACCGCTGTGCCCCCACTGCCCTCCTGCGGAGTATCCAGCCCCTCCCCTGCCCTGCAGCCCTGCCCCGTTTCCGCAGCCTCACAGCAGCAGCTCACATTGAGAGGGGAAGAGCCTCTGACAATTTCTGAAGAGGCCTTGCGGGAATCGACCCCTTTCATTTGTAATCCAAACAAATGACGTGCTACAGAGCGGAGCTGACGGTGACCTCCCCGGAGCCCCAGCGACTCAGCAAGGTGAATTCCAGTCTTTTGCAGCAGAAAAGCCAATGGCAAGTGCACAGAGTATCCTTAACGATGCAGGGAGGCTCCACGCAGAACGCAGGAAGGAGATACCGAAAACCGGGTGCTCAGGGCGCCCAGTCGACCAGTTAGAATGGTGATTGGATAGAAGGCCCCGGAAAAGTGGCATCTCACCGTCCGCCCTACCACCCCCGCAACCCTGAACCAAGCCTACCATCGAGGACGGAAGTTCAAAGTTAATGGAGTCGTGCAAAGGAAAATAGTTATAACGATCGAGGAAAAAATATTAGCATTGCCACCCTTAAACAAATACCACATGACACATAAATTCTGCCATCTGCTGTAACTTTTCCTGAGTAGGAAGTTGGCAGATATTGCATCGTCATCCACATATGACGGATAATTTTCAGCCAAGTCTAAATAAAAAGGTGCTTTGTCTTCATGTGCTGCTTTTAAAAAGCTACCGACATAGAAAATCAACAATAAAACATGCTCTCGACGTTTATTTTTTTTCCCATTAAATAGATGTATATCATTATATTCTATGTGTGACCGGGTCACCTTGCCGTACAGTAGAAAACTGACAGAACACTGTAAACCAGCTAGAATGGAAAAAAGAAAAATCATTATAAAAGAAGAAAAAAATAAATTATATTTTATAACTTTCTGTGTGTATTTATATCGCTGTTGAAACTACATATACAAATATGTAGATATATAGAGAAACATTTATTTATTCCACAGCGATCTGTTTCTACTTTCTGGGCCTTATTGCAGTGCAAACTGAATCAGTAATTCTATCCATGTCCATATTTTGTATAGAAAATGCTCCATTTCATCTGTTTTGATGTGTTCCAGGAGAGGCCTCGAGGACACGGCTTTGTTTATACAGGGGGAGGCAAAGCAGTAAAAAATTCTCACTTCCAGAAGGAAAGTGTATTTTCCAGCGGAGGGAGGTGCAGGGCGCAGTGGGGATAATTTGTACAAACTGAAAAAAATAAATCCATGGTCAATGAAATTGTGTCCTTGCAGAACACTTGAAGCTCCCTAATATATAATAGAATTAGTGTCGTCAGATTTCAATGAAGCCCTGTGGCTCGGCGGGCCATCATTTAAACTGCTCTGTCAGTCATGAAAGAGTACTTGAAACGCATGACAACAAAATGCCATCAATACTGAAGGTCGTCCTCTAAATCAGCAGAGAACACGAGGGTTTCCTAACGACGCCTCCTCAAACAAATTACCGGCAGGCCGAGCCGAAGTGAATTTTATTATTGAGGACAAGTGAATTGTACAGTACTTATAGCAAACACATTAGGGGATTAACACTGATTGAAGGAGATTGGAGTTGAAAAGATATAAATAGGGAAGACATGAAAAATCTGCTCAAAATGAACTTATCAAACCTGCTGTGGAACTCAGCCCCCGGCCAGTCACTTGGGGAAGGTTGGCTTTGGTTTTGTCCAGAGAAATTCAGTGGAAGTACTGGGTTACGGATGGTGAGCTAGCTGTTCTCGTGCAGACGTGTCATGGCTCCAGGATGCCCCCCCCACCCCCGCAGAAAACACAGAAGGTGGACCCACTGGGTTGACAGGATCGTTGTGACAAATTTAGAGTCCTCTGGGTGGTGACTGTTCGCCACTTGGCGGAAGAAGTTCAGATTAACTTCACCTCCCTTCCCACGAACAAAGTGACCAAATCTTCACAACAACTCCGTGACGTCAGTACTATTAGGATCCCCGTTTTCTAGCAGAGGTCACCCAGGTCAGAGAGGCACGGTATCTGTACACCCAGTTCACATGGCTATCAAGAGGCAGGAAGTGTTCACAGTTGGGCTGCTGGCACCAGGCTATGTTCCCAATTAATCTAAGAGTTATAAGCGCCCCAGAAATCACACATCCCACCCAAATGGCTTCTGAGATGGAAAAAGCAGTTGAGAAATGACTTCTCATGTACCAAGATACACGTTCAGTCTGCGGCTCTATTCAGAGAATCTGAATTAAGTATGCAGCACCAGCCTCCAAAATGCCAGCAATGACCCCCCCCCACCTCCTGGCATCCACCCCCTCATTCTGACTCCCCTCACACCCTACGGGTTGGTCCCTGTGCAGAAGAGGTGGCACATCACTCTGAGATTGGGTTATAAAACGCCTGGGTTTTCTCTTAGCAGCTCTCACTTTCTCTCTCTGATCACTCACTTTGGGGAAAACCAGCTGCCAAGTCACCAAGACACGTTGGCGGTCCCGTGGGGAGGCCCATGTGACAAGGAACTGAACCCCGCCAGCACCTCATGAGAGGGCTAGGAAGCAGATCCTCCAGGCTTCATTTAAATGCTCCCCTTGCTGACAACCCCCTGGGGGCCCTGAGTCAGAACCACCCCACTGAGCCACTCCCAGATGCCTCGCCCTTAGAAACCATGTGCCATAGTAAAGGCTTGTTGTTTTGAGATACTCATCTTGGGGGCAATTTGTTACTCAGCATCAGATGACTTCTACATGCCTATCAGCTGCAAAACTGAGCGTCCAAAGACCTGACACAGTGGGATTTGTTCATAAAACCCCCGATGCTTAATTCACTCCTTTATACAGAGGAATGCAGGAAGGTGTCCTAATCTCAACTCCATTCCAGAGAGAGAGGGAGATGGAGTTTAGTCTGTGAATATGTACTCATCTGCTACATTTTTTCTGAACACCTACTGAATGTCAGGCACTACTGCAGTGCTGGGATGTGGCACGAAACTAACGAAGCAAGATCCCCTTCCTTGAATTCTAGTGGATGGAGATTGAAAATACATAAGCAGATAAATAAGAAAAAACTAAGCGGATAGTGATGAATATGCTAAAAAGAATACAGAGCCATGAAATAGGGGATGACTATGTTGTTTTGGAGGGGAGCAGCTGGGAAAGGCCCCTTGGAGAAGGGATATTTGAGAATCAGCCAGCAAAGAGAAGATCTGGGAGAAATAAACATGAGCTGTTTGGCAGGTATGATCTTAGGCAAGCCACCTAACATGGGAGCCCTGCTTTTCCCAGCTGTGTGTTCACGGAAATAATAATTTCTCTCCCAAGATAAAGCAGATGAAATAAAATTCTCATATGAGAAAGAAACACGTACATCGAGCTGCCTCTGCTCCCTTTCATCACTTAAAAATAGCACAGTTGCTTTGGTCCAGCTTCGAAATCGCCAAGATTGGGACAACATTATCCTCATACCAAAGGCAATGCAGGGGAGCGTGGACAGCCAGCTGATTTAATAGAATATCCATCTCAAGGGAAACGAACTCAGTTATGGAACAGTCTGACCATTAATTTCAATGATTTGACTGTGTAATATAATGTTTCAATCCTAGAACACAATTTAAACGGGGACAGGTAGTCATTACTTAACTTAGAGTCTGCAAATTCATCTCCGACGTGTCAATTTTTCGTAGTCTATGTTCAAAGACTTGCCAAAAAAGATATGGGGAAAATATTTCAAAGTCCATGAAATCTCACATCTTGATATCAAACAGTGCCTCGACTGCTACAGCAGATAAAAACGGTGATAGAAATTTTTATTAAAACAGTAAGCAAAGGGTAAGCATGCTTGTCAAACACAGATCCTGCTTCCCATACAGATGAGGGTGCAGAGAACAGGAAAGACGATGAATGGGGTGGAATACTGATTTCACCTGCAGCCGAGGGGGTGATGGAGAGAGTGAGAAAAGAGTTAAAAGGAACGTCTCTCCGTGGTACCTTCTAAAGATTAGGACGAGACGTGAAACAAAACAATATTTCGGCAAAACAAACGTTTCAACTCATACTCAAAAAATAAGCAGTCTATAGCTCGAAACTAAAAATTAACTGCACATTAGTTGAGAAGGCCTCTGTTGATTGAGAGCCAACATTTCAATCCAGGGATGCATGAGGAGGAAAATGGAGGGGGTAAAAAAAAAATCAAATGAGATGCATGGTAGTATGTCCAGCCACAAAAGTTACACAGATGAGATCGAAAATACCATGAGCACCCACCTGAAAAGCACCACTTCTGGGATGATCACATCGCCCTTCATCAAAATTCCTGCTTCTCTTTCAGAGTGCAAAGGGGGAGCTCTGTTTCCTTGCCTGCTTCAATATAGGTGCAAAGCAAAAGTCCTGCTTTGGCTAATGAAATGTGAACAGAGGTGACACGTGTCACTTTGGGGCAAAAGCTTTAAGAACTAGCAGGCAGTTAACCTCGTTCTTTCCCTGTCGCAGTGACTATAAAAGGATGGAAAGGGAGCACATCCCCCTGAGTGAGGGAGAAATAGAGCAGGTCTCCAGTCAGCCCACAGTGGGCACAGAGACTGCACAAGAAACAAACACTTGTTCTCTTAAGCCATGGGGTTTGGGGACTGTTTGTTGCTGCCGCATAACCTGCCTTATCCTGACTGATATCCTCATTTTAGCTACTAAATCTTCTAGCCTCCTTTTCTGAAATGTGGCTTTTCCGGCCAAAGTGAAGGATGGAGTTATTTGACACCTCAGAGGTTCCGCTTATCTGTACCTTGCCTTTTCTGGAGCGAGAAGGTTTTCACTCTCACCATAGTTCTTCCCCGTTGCAAATGCTTTTTGACTTTCAAAAGCAGGCGCTTACTTTGCAATTCCCGCAGCGCTGTGGACAGTCAAGTGCCCCCGCATACTCTCATTAGAAGCAACAGAATGGGTTTGCTCGGTATGTGATGCTCCGACAAAGAGACTCTGGAGCTTTAGGACCATATCATTCACTCATTCACAGAGATGGGAGGCTTCCGACCCTCACCAAGCTCATAGTCTTCTGATAGAAAATGGAAGATACTAGAAAAATTGGCAATGGATACTGCGAGGACATATAGATGGCATCCTGAGCTTAAGGCTGGGGGCTAGAGGGGGCTAGAGATGGTTTCCTAGGAGGAAGTAAAGACAAAAAAGGACATAGCAAAAAGAGGGGAAGGGCTGCTTCAGGCAGGGGGTGCAAATGACTGGAGGTGAGAAAGAAAGCGAGGCATTGAGAGCAGCTAAACTTTGCTGAGCCTGGCTATCTTGTGGGTGGAGTGGAGAGTGATCATCCTGGAAGAAAGCAGAAGGCAGCCTGAAAGGCCTTGAAATCACGGCAAACACGCTGGATGTTATCTGAAGGGTCACGCAGAGCCGCTGATGGTGGGGTGACATGGTTAGGTTTGTTAATTAAAGAGCATTTTAGTTCCACTGTGAGAAGGACCTGGAATGGATAAATATAAACAAGACAAGAGAGGTCAGGTACCGGGGTATCCCAGCAAAAGACCACAGGGGCCTGGATGGAAGATGGTGGATATAAAAAGGAGAACACAGAACAGGAGAGAGAAGATGAAGATCGGAGGGATATTTTGAAGACAGAGTTGGAGAAGCATAAGGTAACCTCACACCTGCCTACAGCAAGCCCATATTTTTGGCGATGGACAGAGTTGCAGATTCTTCACTTGATGGTCAAACCCCAGTAATCACTCCACTGGAGTCTCTTCAGATAAACACAGGCCTCCAGCCACACTGAAACAGGATCAGATTCTTTATTAGAGCCTGATTCCATTTAGAAGGGTGTTTAGGTCCCCCAAAGACAGCATGATTTCCATATCTTGCATTTGATCTTAACTGCTCCGGGAAGAAGAGTTATCTACAGAAAGTACCATGACGTGGCTTCTAGTTAATATGCGGAACTACAAGACGAGTTCCTCGCAATGTACACAGCACTTCACTCTATCTAATTCCTACTTGTCATCTGTTTTTTGAGGACATCTCTTTATTTATTTACCCACCCCTTACAATATTTTTTGTCCTTGGGCTCCAGGGTCACACTGGGTATTCTGATTCCCAGCTCCATCACTTATTAGCTACCTGATCTAGGGGGAATTCTTCCTAAGCTCCAGTTTCCCATCTGACAAAAGAGGGTGATAATAAGATTGACTTAAATGGCTTGCTATGAACACTCTGAGAAATAAGGGTGTGAAGTGCTTAGAACTGTGCCTGGCCCATAGCAAGCTCTCCAAAAAAAAAAAAAAATGTTCTTCACTAATCATGTCAACAGACAATGACTCTAAATCCCATGCATGCCGCTGAGGTTGTGGAAAGTCACACAGTGTCACAGACTGTGCAGAATTAACTGAGAGAGCCAGTCATGAAAGAGGAGAACGCAAAAAGCTCCTGAATGTCAATTTTGTGTTAGGTGCTGTGCCACAGGGTCTGAGGAAATGAAACCGTCAGAAAAGTCCGAGCCCTCCTGGAGCCTCTGCTCTAATTATATAAATGACATCAAACCCATGATGAAAATGACAGTGAACTTCACAAATGAATGTTCCCGAGAGGTGGCGGGGGGAGGCTCAGAGGTACAACCCACGACATTTTACTCAACAAAACAGTCACAGCCCTGAAAGCAAAGATTCAAGCTCTGCAGTAGCTTATGCAGACTCAACCTGCAACGATGCACCCAGTTTGAAAGAAAAAAAAAAAGTTCAGCTTGTGCAGAATAGGAACTTCCAAGGAGTTTTAAAGGACGTTTCATAAGTGGCCGTTTCGCATCATTCCAAGCAAGGAGTTCCAGATTCATGGTCGCCTTCTCACTTGTCAACCGAGACTATTTATTAGAGCGTGCAGGCTGTTTAGAAACTTGCACAACCACTTAGAACCTATTAGTGAAACATCCAATTATACGCCTGGCCTCTTTGTTTCCTTCCAAACCCAATACTTGGGAATCTGGGCTGTGTCAACTTTGCTAGCCCTGCAACCCACTGTACCCCAGGTGGAAGGTACCGCCCAACTCTTTTGAATATTACAGATAACAGTTGATGATGTTCCTAAAATATTCAGTCTGTGCTCTGAAGAATCATAAATGATTTAGGGTCCCTGTGTCATTCGCAGGAACCTCATGCAGCTGGTATGGCACTCAAGTCACACCCATTTGACAGGTAAGGCGATCAAGTCTTTGTTGTTTTGTTTTGGGTTTTGGTTTTTTTAGGGTCATACCCACTGCATACAGAGGTTCCCAGGCTAGGGGTCAAACCGGAGCTGCAGCCACCCACCTAAAACATAGCCATAGCAACATGGGATCTGAACCTGGTCTGCGACCCACACCACAGCTCACCACAACACCGGATCCTTAACCCACCAAGCAAGGCCTCGAATCGAACCTGCGTCCTCATGGTTGCTAGTCAGTTCATTACTGCTGAGCCATGATGGGAGCTCCTGCAATCAGGTCTCAAAGTGGTTAACTCAACTCCCAGAGACCTAGTGCTGGTGCCAAAGCCATAAGATTTTTTTTTTTCTTTTTTTGGCTACTCCTGCGGCATGCAGGAGTTTCCAGCTGAAGATGAAACCCACACCACAGAAGCCACCTGAGCCACAGCAGGGACAACACCGTGTTCTTAACTGGCTGAGCCACCAGGGAACTCCCTAAAGCCATAAGCATTCCCACCCACCCCCCAAGGGAAAACACCTGCTTTAATTCATGCTACATTCTGAATCAAGACTGCAGAAAAAGAGTCTATATTTGAGGCAAAATTGGTGAAGCACCCAAGAGCTTCCTGTCCTGCTTTGCTGCTCTCACTTTAAGAGCTTGACACCCACTAGCAGATGCCAGAGGGACTCTGTTCTCCCTTGATCACTCTGTCCTGGTGAGAAAGAGGTGAACAGATGATGACTTAATGGAGCAGTATTGTTCCTTAGAAGCTTTTGTTTAACTGGAGTTGATGAGGGACATAAGCTTTTGACTACGATTTTACACATCCGTGAAGCACCTTGCCCTATGAGTCTAATTCTCTATTCCTGGAGCCAACTGGACATGACTTACGACGGAAAATAATAACATCCCACTGAAAACTCAATGCCACACAGCACTGAGATGGCCTCACAGCCTTCTCTACCTAAATCATCCCTGCCCAGTACATCTAGGTACGATTGATATAAATGTGATCCGCTTTCGTCTGAGGCGCCTGGACTAGAGTGACGTATCTCCAATAACTGAGACTCTCTTGGAATCGCTCACCAGAATCCAACACTTGGACTCAGTGAGGCCATGAGATTAGCAGCTGGAACACTGGCCCCTACTTCTGCGTTCAACAGTCTACCCACTAATCACTTACAAAGCCATCTCATGTTACCAAGAACCAAATTATTTAAAAAATTCATTCTGGTGGCCTTAGCTTTGAGTGTACCATGAACTCGCAAGGGGGAAAAAAAGGAGAATTAAAAAAAGAGAGAAAAGACTAGCGAGAACAGATTCTACAACTGGATTAAACATTCCCTCTAAAATTGCTTTGTGTTCCAGGTCAACCCCTTAAAAATCGTGCCTCTTCTCTTACACTGGGTTCATATTCAAAACATTGTTAAACACCACATCCATAAGTCAGCCTGATAGACTAAAAGACTGAGAAGGTTTCTCTGAAACTGTTACAGCCTATTGGGTAGATACATATTCTGCACACATTCTAATTTTGAAAACCCTGTTATTTACTTGCTGGACTGTAACAGCTCTGCGGAACGGCCATAGACTAGCAGGTAAATATATATTTTGGAATGCATGCATAGTAATTCTGAAAGCATGGATCCTTTCCCCGGGAGAGTTTAACAGTCTGGTCTGCCATGGACAGTCTCTGCCCCATGAATCATCACCCTGGTGGACCACAGAGAAGCTTTCCGGTCGTTTGCTTGGGCATGAACCATGTTCATTTTAAGGAGGCAAGTCTTCCCAACCAGCATTTGATTTCTTTCTTTTTTTTTTTTTTTAGTCTGAAATACCAAAGTTCATACATTGCAAATTAAAACAAGACTAATTAAGAACAGATGCATAGTTCCCATCATGGCTCAGCGGTTAACGAACACCACTAGATCCATAACGATGTGGCTTTGATCCCCGGCCTCGATCAGTGGGTTAAGGATCCGGCATTGCTGTGAGCCGTGGTGGAGGTCGCAGACGTGGCTCGGATCCCGTGTTGCTGTGGCTGTGGCGTAGGCTGGCAGCTGCAGCTCTGATTCAACCCCTAGCCTGGGAACCTCCATATGTTGCAGGTGTGGCCCTAAAAAAGACAAAAAGACACACACACAACAGAGCAATTGCACATAGCAACAATTCGGTGGATAAGCAAACTCAAGCCTCTCGTTGAGGGTAAGAAGTGCTCTTTAAATGCATGAACTAATGCAGATCTTGAGCTTGAAATATGCACCCTGGCCGTCCACGATGCCCACTTCCAAGGGAAGGGCACCAACTGGCATCATCTTGATGTGCCCTGTACTCTATTTTTTTAAAAATGCGTATTGGTCAACCATGTGCCAGCACAGGGCTTGATGCTGGGAATCCCATGGAATGCAAAAGATACTGCTCCAGGCTTCTCCAAGCCTACAGGCTACGGCTCTACACTGCAGGGAAGGCGCTTAAAGGATATTCTCAATGCAGAAGCCCCAGAGGTCCGTTCAAAATATAAATCAAGCCCCGACTTTACTCACACAAAACCCAATGCCCCTAATTATCCACAGGTCCTACATGGCACCCACCCCCTGTCCACCTTGCCTGTCCCCACAGCCCACTCCCTACTGTCTTCTTCTACTCTGGTCCCTCTGTCCCCTGATTCCTTGAACAAAGGGCACCAAACAAGCCTTAGGCCTTCGGTTTTGCCCGTTTGCTCTGTTCAGAACGGTCTTTCCCCAAACGTGTCCAGGGCTCCCTCCTTCACAATGGTCTACACTCTGCTCAGCTGTCACCTTCACAGCAGCTCCCCTCCCCCTCCCCCTAGCATTTCCTGGTTCTCCCCCTCCCCCGCTCTCTGTCCCTCCTCATCCTCTTCCTCTTTCCTTTTATCAAGGCGCCGGCCACCTTCCAACACAATTTCCTCACTTACCACAGGCAACTTTCATGATCCTTCTGCCCCAATGGAATATAAGGTCTCTGAGAGCTTGTCTCCTTTTTCCTTGTGGATCCCAAACGCCAAGAAGAGTGACAGGCACATAGAAGGTTGTTTCTCTCTCTCCATATACAACATACACACACACATAGGTGTGCAGACACACTTATATATATACACACATATGCGTGTGCACACTCACTTAGGTATATATGCACACATACACGTATGCACACACATATACACATAGAAGTTTCTCTCTCTCTCTCCTTATATAACATACGCACAAACATACGTGTGCAGACACACATATATATACACACATATGCGTGTGCATGCACACAGGTATATATACACACATACTATGCACACACACATATACACATATATGTGTGCACACACTTAGGCATATACATGCTTATACACACACACATACATATGTACGTACATGCACACATACGTCTAGAGAGAAGTCGTGTGTGGCTATGGGGTCACATAAAATAGATTCTCATCCACCCTAGGGATTTGGAGTTGGGGTAGGCATGGGAATTCCAGGAAAGGCTTTCCCAGGAAGAGTGGCACCTTAGAGCTGACACTGAAAACAGAAGTAAAAGGAAATCTAGCAAAGGGACTTGGTGGGGCAGAGGGAACAACAAGCGTACAAGCCCTGCCCAGGAAGAGTTTGCCATGTCTGGGGAAATAAAGGCAGTTTGCAGCGTGGCTAGAATGCAAGAGCTGGTGGGCATGAAGCCTTAATATACAGCAAGAAGTCGTGTTTTCCTGCCTGAAACCTGTTCTTTATGAGAACACAGGGAGAGGGAGGGAGGGAGATGGGAAAGAAAGAGAATGAAGAACGAATACACCTCTGCTCTGCTGTGCTGTTGGGTTTAATTAGCCACTTCGGGTTATAAGGTACAACTGATCTAGACACTGACATGACAGCTGCACGGCCCCAGGACAAAAGCCAAAAGCCCCACACCTGTTTGGAAGCCCAACTTTTGAAGGTCAGGGCGAAGTTCTAAGTGAGGCAGCTAATGTCCCATTGTCCCTCCTACATGGCAGGTGGCTCAAGTTAGAGAATTCAAGAAGTGCCCCATTTCCTGAACAGGAAATCTGTGTTTCTTAGAAAACGCCCAGTTCAGGACAAACTCCCCTCCTCTTTCTGAAAGAGAAGACAGCACCCCGAGATCTCTTAGTGGCTGGTGGGCAGCAGCAGCATAAGGCCCCTTCCTCATTCGCAATTTGCAAAGTGCTTTCTCTGGCTGCATTTCGACAACGGGAGGTGGGGACGCACCACGTAAAGTCATTTTCCCCGTCACTAACTCAACACACCTGCACCACCTTCTGCCTCTGTCACCCTCTTCCCAGGCCTCCAGGCAGAAGAAACATTTTGCAAGACTTGTAAAGCACTCATTTGGAGTACGTAATAACTTCATATTAATTTAAGTGACTAATATTTAGTGCCTAAAACGAGTGGAGAAAAAAAAGGAGACTTCATTGAAGAAAAATATATCTCAGTTTTCCTAGAAAATGTTTCACGGTGACAGCAATGAATCCCACGAGCAAAAATAAGGTTGTTGCAGGAAGGAATTTAATGAAGATGAGTTGGGCATGAGCCGGTCGCGGCCGAGGGGGCATCAATGACGTACTCACCACACCAAAGGGGAGAATGCACACTACCGAAGTGCCCAATAAATTAGTCTCCAAATCTACTTAGCTCTACGGTTGTCCTGCATCGCCAAATAAAACACTGCCTCGAAATGGAACCGTCTGATATTTTTCACACCGAATCAATTTATACTGAATAAGGAAAATGCTTATGCAACTCCTGGGCTGCAGTTTGCGATGAGACACTCGGGGGAAGGGAATCTGTCTGTTCCGTTTCTCCAGTGTCATCGGAGACAGAATAAGAATTAATCAGTGATACTCAACAACGCTCTCAACACGACTCCCAGCAACCTCCCCAGAAACACTTCATTTCTTGCAGCACTGCTGAACAATAGACAGTTGCCAACTTTTAACAATTCCATATGTTGCCGGGGACTGCGGAAAAGGATTTTCAATCGCAAGGCTGATTACAGGGTAATACATTAAAGAAACTGTGGCGGTTACTGTGAAATCTCGGTGCCCCAGCCTGGTGCACATCTCAGTTTCTGGATGTTCTCTGATTTGAGGATAATTATTAGCAATTACCATCGAACCATTCACAAACTTTCCTCCCACCACGAAAGCAAAGATTCTGCTGTCTATCCTATTGTGCATCTCAGTTCATGGGTCTCACTCAGCATCCACACCAGGAAGGACATGGCGATTCTGAAACGACTGTTTTGACAGATCACTCTTTCCCACTTCTTTTACATCATAAATATTTGATGCGGTTCAACAATGGATGACACAACCCAGCTCTACAGCCAACCAGTTAAGGACAATGTCCCCTCCTTCTTCTCAAAAGACAAGCACCAGTCGCTCCACAAGAGCAAAGAAGGGTGGAAACAAAGCACCTGCATTCATCTCAGCCCCTTTGGACCCCCCAAAATTTGGACTCAGAAATTTCCTACTAATTCATTTCCTGCCACTTTTAAATGCAAATTTCTAGGAAGACCATTGCGATATATTGAAGAGTCTGCACCGTGCAATTATAATAAACACGGTTCTGTGACGGTACCGGGTCATCACGTCAATACGGGTCACCTTCTCCCTCCCTAAATATTCATCGCAAATGGAGTCTGGAAAACTGATAAGAACATCTTGTAATGGCACACCCAGCGCCAGGCTGATTTGCCTTTCATTGTCCAGGAGCCTTAACGCACGGTGGACTTCCCAGGAACAAATGAGACCTCAGTGGCTGCGTGTTTTCATTTTATCACATTTATTTAAGATGACCGAGGACAGGGCCCAATATTTATTCACCACGTTCAACATTTACCATCATCAGAAGAAAAGGCGAGACAGCACAGTTTGAACAACATCTGGCAATTCCAAAGAGATAGTGTCACTTGAAGAACAAATGAACCTTTAGTTAATAAAATCTCCCCCTGACTGACAAGGATGGCTTTTTGTACACATGCAGGATCCATGATAAGTAGATAGCGAAGCTCTGATAGAGGGTGTCAGATTCCTACAAAAGGAACTCAATGCCGCCCGTGTTTAAATAAAGACAGGGTTTTATTACTGGTCTTTTATGAATCACGGTAAATTAAATGTCCTGAGTTCTGGAGGGATAAAAGATTTAAATTGTAATTCCGAAGGCCTTGGGAAGCTGCTCTATTCTCAAAATGCTCTGGTGCCTCTAAGTAAGAATGATATAACCAGGACAAAAATGTAGCTGGTTTCAGCGAAGAGGCATTTCACCCAGAAATGCGTGAATGATAGAGTCGACCCTCCTATATTCTGAGTATCTTTGACCCTAAGCCATAGGTAGCCAATATTTCAGGTGAATCTGTGAAGAATCGGGCACTGAGCTGGGCATCTGCATTTAGAAGTGAGGAAATGTCTAGAAATCTATTTCAGTGTTAATGCAACTTCCCAAGAGTGTCTACACACACACACACACACACACACACACGCACACACTCAGATGGGGTGAGGTCCTTCAACACACGGAGAATGGGACTTCTGCTAATCACATAGACAGGACCTATTCCATACCATATTCCATGACCTTATCATGCTACCACTAGTATTGACAGGTTGTATAACTATTGGTCCCGTGCAACCAATCAGATTTGAATGAAAGCAAATTAATTCACAAGACGCCCTTTATAAACTTGGATCTTGGCTGATTGGTGATGATGACAAAATTCTCCTGTCCCCAGGGACTGCAGATTTTAAAAGAGTACTTATGACAAATAGGGCAGAAATACTCACAATAAATGGACTTCCCAAGAAGGCTAAAAATTACCCGCTGGCCCTCTTCATAGTATTAAGAGAAGATAAGCGTATGAAAGCTCTTAGAAGTTGTACTGAGTCATGCAGGCCAAGAGCTCATTCTGATGCTTTAGAGCCAAGCGAGGGTCCTTGCAAGAGCAAAGGACCTGGTCTAAGTGGGGCAGTGGTGGAATTTAGAGATGCTGACCTTGATCTAGTTTTTATTCTCCTCTAAGAGTTTGCTCCCCACAGTGCCTACCTTGAGTTCCGCCCTTACGCAAACAGAAGTTATTTTTAAAATCAGTATCACTGGGGATTGTTATCCTGGAGGTCATTACTAGACAGAGAGTGTGAGGCCGGGAGGGTATTTCCATATGGAGGAATTCCTCTAGTGTAATATTCCAGGTCTCACCCAACTTCTCGCTCCTCCATCCCTAAGAAGGAAAGGTTCATCTCCTTGGTTACTTTGGAGAAAGGACCAGGCACGCTCTGTTCAGTCCTGAGCCCTTTTTCAAATTCCCCAGCTGGCAGAAAGGGTGCCCTCAGGTCCTGTTACTCAGCCAGGAGACTCATGATCCTGCGGGTGATGGAGGAAGGCGGGAAGGGATGGGGGAGCGGGCTGCTGGTGTCTACTATCGGTAATTGATGGGTAAGTCGAACCAATCAGGAGAGCATAAGCAAGCCCATATGGTTACCCCTTTTAATTTGGGTTTCTCTCATGAATAAGCTAACACCTTTTTGTTGCCTGTTTAAAGCCAAGAGCTTCCTTGAGATATGATTTCTATACCATAAAATCCACCTTTCCCAAGTGAACAGTTCAATCATTTTTGGTATATTCTCAGGGCGGTGCAATGACCAATATGATTTCATTTGAGAACATTTCCATCACCCCCCCCCCCGAAGGAAACCCCTGTAGCTGCACAGTCACACACCAGCACTGTCCTTCTGCCCAGCCCGAGGCAGCCACTAATCCACTTTCTGTCTCCATAGATTGGCCTCATCTGGACATTGCATTATGAATGGGATCAGAACCTTGAAAACGTTAGGCTAAGTGAAGGAGTCTGTTTAATCTCTGGTTGGTTCCTTGCTCTGCTTCTTCTCAGCTGGTTCTTCCTCAGTAAGGAAACAGGGGAGGCGATTTTCCTACAGCGGCCACATACGAGAACGGTTCCCTGTGTCCCACTTTCCCAATATCCAGCCACTTCGCTAACACTTCACAAGGTTTACTTTGCGCAGACATTAAACTGCTGCATTAAGGTCAGCATTCATTTATCCACTCATTCATCCGCTCGGATTTTCAAAAGACATTTTTTTGGTTCCTAATATGTCTGCTAGACCCTGAAGATCCAGAAATGAATAAAACCTGAAACCAGCTCTCAGGGAGTTCACACTTAATTATTGAGAACGGTTTAGATACAGAATTCTACAAAATGTATAAAAGAGATACGCTAGAACCTAAGTCCAAGGACTCGTATTAATCCTCCTCTTCACTACATGATTTAACACCATCCACAGTTTCTGTCTCTGTACCATTCTCTCCCCCTTTTGTGAAACTGTCCTGGTCTGGTTCACCTGCCACCTCCTCGATCATCTTCTTAGCACCCTTCTCTCCTCTCCAGACGACGCAAATCTCACCTTCCAACCACTCATTCAAATGGTCCTTCCTTAAGGTTAATCTTTCTCTTCCATCCTCCTTTTCTTGGGATCACCATCCAGCCCCATAACTTTAACTGTCATTCCAAGGCAACTTGTGAGTAGCATAAAGATGAGTAATACGTGACAAGAAGGAGTTAGCATTTGAACCAAGGCTTGAAGGACACAGAAGATTTGGGGCGCTGGGTTTGTGGTAGATATGCACATGCGTATGGCTGCACAAGGCATCAATTTCCACCCAGTATCTCCGCCTTTCCCATCTTGCCAATATCAACTAGTTAACTTATCCCCCAGAGAGCAAAAATTTCTTTTTCTGATCCACGCGTGATCTATGTTCACAAAATAATCCTATCAACTCTAAACATTATTCCCAGCCTTTGCTGCCTGTGCCTGCATTTCACAATCTTTATTTCAAACCGGAAAGCTGCTGTCAGCTCTAAATCGGTGACTCCACGTAAACTATTGATTTATGGCGATGACCCTTCTTGCCCAGGCACATCTCAGATCTATAGAGTCAGAGGAGCCCTGGAAATATTTATTCAGACAGATAAAATCCTCTCTATTTACCAGAACTGACTTCCATGACCAGTGGGCACGTCTTGTCACCTAGGGACATTCTGCGGGATTACACAGGGAGGCTCTGGCTGTGACTGTAAGTCACTGCCACTGAATTGTCAAAATAAATAACAATAAAAACCAGCCCGCAGAGAAACTGGGGGGAGGAGGGGTAGCTGATGCTTTTTCTTTAAATAAATGAACACTTTTTATTTTTAATTGGAAAAACTGTTCAGCCGAGATGCTAGGAACATACCTATCTTGTGGCATATCATGTATTTTGTTACATTATATATAGCATAAAACAGACTACATTCCTAGATGGACTCTATATTGTTATAACATATACTAATATGTTACCATTATATAGATATACCTTATACTATATATTATAACATAAATACTACCTATGTTACCACTATAACTGCAGATATAATTGTATGTATTCTATATTGTTAGAGATAAGAAAATGTGCACACACATATATGTGCCTATATCACATAACTATAAATTTCTGTGAAAAAAAGGGGAATATAAAAATGTGGTTTCTTCTTCCTTTTCCAAGGGCTACAAATTATAGAAAGTAAAAAAATCACTCATCAAACCTCAGAATTCCTCAAGGGTTCCTGTTTTTCGTAGTCATCGATACATACAACACTAGGATAATGACTATCATTTAATCAGCAATTACCATATACTAGACAATATTTTGATCCCTTTGTAGGTATGATCTCCTCCAATCCTCAATGAAAAATTCATCAGTTGGGTACTGCTATCCCATTTAGCGGATGGCATTACTAAGTTTCAGAAAACTGGAGAGACCAGCCCAAGGTCTCAGTGGTTTTAAGGTATCTTGTTTTCTGTCACACTCCAGATCCTGGATTTTCATCTACTGCTCTGTTTCCTTGACATGAGCTGTATCTTTCTTCTCCCTTTTATAGGAAACAAGGATGTCCTCCTTCGAACATGTTTACGATTGTTTTAATCACTGATCTCATTCAATGTAAAGTAAGACTTTTCAAAGGAACTAACATTTACTGAATGTGTTCTACCCTTTTCAAAACATTGGCGCAGCTTGGCCATAGGTATACATGAATACCACCATCCCAACAAGAAGAATCAGAGAAAGAATAGATATGCTTCTATGTATAACTGAATCACTCTGCTGTATACCTGAAACTAACACAACTTTGTAAATCAACTATATTTCGATTAAAACATTAAATATTAAAAAATAAGCAGTGGGTAATAAAGCGATTTCTAAAGCATAATCTAATTCACCAAGAGGTAATGGGAGAGGACTTCCCACCATGGCTCAGCAGTAATAAACCCAACTAGTATCCATGAGGTTGTGGGTTCAATCCCTGGTCCCACTCAGTGGGTTAAGGATACCGTGTTGTTATGAACTGTGGTGTAGGTCGCAGATGTGGCTCAGATGCGTTGCTGTGGCTGTGGTGTAGGCCTGCAGCTGCAGCTCCAGTTGGATCCCTAGCCTGGGAAATTCTATATACCACGAGTGTGGGCTCTATTAAAAAAAAAAAAGAAAAGAAAAAAAAGGTAATGAGAGGCATTGATAATTCTCCCTGCCTCTCTGGCTGAATTGTTAGAAGTGCTGAATTGACTGGAGACTTGATATGACTGGAAAAGGAGAAGAAAATGCTTTGGCAGTCCAAAAGATGCCCCAGCCACTTAAGGATTTGATAGGATCTTGAAGGACATGAGCTGAAGGTGTCTGTCCCTCTGCAATGACTAGGCATTGAGAGAAAAGAACCATTGTAGCAGAACGTGAGCTCTAACTCCATGGATAATCACGGTAGCATTGGAATTGAGGTTGGAGAAGGACCATTTCAGCCACACACACCTGATGCTTTATTATCAGTCATCAAAAATGGATACATGGTTCATTTTGGCTTGAATCTATGGGTGGTCTTGTAAGTAGTTAGATTACGTATGCATTCCTAGGTAAGTTTTATAGAATTTCATAAGTGTTCATTACCCCCAAGCACCTCCCCTTCAGATCAATTATGTCACAATTTACATTTTTTAATTTTTTTATCTTTTGAGGGCCATACCTGCAGCATATGAAGGTTCCCAGCTAGGGGCTGAACTGGAGCTGTAGTTGCTAGCCTACGCCACAGCCACAGCAAAGCCAGATGCGAGCCTCATCTGGGACCTACACCACAGCTCACAGCAATGTTGGATCCTTAACCCACTGAGCGAGGCCAGGGATTGAACCTGTGTCCTCATGGATGCTAGTCAGATTCGTTTCTATTGAGCCAGGATGGGAACTCCATAATTTACATTTTTAATATGACCATGTGACTGATGTTTATTCCACCAGATAGAGGCTTCATGAGCAGTATCCACAAGTAATAGCTATCAGTTGTTGAATGCTTACTATGTGCGGGGAATTATATAAGCAATACATCCTTTAATCTTCACAACAGCTCAATGAAGTAGTTATTTACCCCCATTTTAGAGATAAGGGAATTTAGGCATAGAGTTGTTAAATAACTAGTCTGAGATCCCACAGAGAAAAGGAGGCAGCCCTAGAGTGACCCCAAGCCGTCAACCTCTAAGCACAAGGACAAGAACCATGTATGCATTTGTTCTCTCATGTCCCCAGCAGGTGACAAGTGCTCCACAAATGAATGAATGAGAAGCTGCTTTTGCTGAGGTGGACCAAATCTGCGTAGACGTGAAAGAAGAACCCATGTTGCTTTAATCTCAGAGAGATGAGTGTGTCCCCCTATCATCCAGGGCTCAGAGTGACTATCACATAAAATGGAGCCAGATGAGGCAGGTTTCCATGGACGCCCAACAGAAGCAAAACCTCCTCCTATCCTTTCCTATCACTTGACTGTACTCCTGCAGCCCTCCAAAAGATGCCCAAACCCACATTCTCAGAGGCAAATACAGACAGACCCAAATGATACTTGAGTTGCCCAGGTAGACAACTTCCCTCTTTAGTCTTGTCTTGGAAAATTCACCAGAATTAAATGTTTATGCGGTGCTAGCCATTGAGCCACTAATCACGAAAAGACTAAAAAAGAATCACCAAGTCGTATCCTATTTCTAGACAAAGGCATGGATTCTTAGAAACTAAAATTAAAGGTCAATAATTCCAGGTATTATAAGAAAGATACACATTTCAATGGGAACGCAGAGATCGAGGAAATTGATCTGGGCTCATGCTAGAAAAAATTCACGAAGAAACAGGAATTTGAAGTGTAGCTTGGGGAACAGTTAGAGACGGGGTGGGATGGGGGGATGATAGACGAAGGGCTCTAGACTGAAAGAAGAGTGTTCATGAGAAGGCTGTTTCAGATACAGACACGACGTCTAGAATGCCAGACTTTCCAGGTGGACTCGAAACCATCACGTGTATTAGGTGATGATCAGGAAATACGCGAAAATCCACTGTAAGAGCTGGGCCACCCAAGGAAAGCAGCTGTGAACTGGCGAGCGGAGCCAACTCAGCTGGGCAACAGTCGGCTAAGTGATCAAGAGTGAAAGAAGGTGTCCCTCCACTGGTCTTTGTTTGGTTTTTGTTTTGTTTGCCGATCCACCCCAAACACCTGACTTTGGGGGCACTACCTTCATTCCACTGTGCATTTATCTACATAGTAAGGCGGAGCTATACACCTCTCCCCAACCACTCGAATCCCTAAGAGTGAGACTCCAGAGCATTCAATCTGAAAAGCCAGTGTTACAGCCAAGGTGTTTGTTTGGGACCCATCACATGACTCAAACCGGCCAATCAGAGCCTTTCTTGAGATATTTTCCCAGTGTCCTCAAAAGGATGCTAACTTCCTAGAGAGGAACACATATGGTAGAAGCCTATCAAAGCCTGCTACCAAGAGGGTAAGTAGACCCCAGGGAGAATCAGAGTCCTTGTAACATTACTAAACCTTTAGACTCAACCAAGCCTGAAGCCTACCCTTTATGTCTCCGAGTCCCATGACCCAATTTTTCTTTTTTCTTAAGCCTGTTGGAATTTTTTTGGGGGGAGGGTAATTTTTTTTCACATGGAACTGAAGGATCCTGGTAAAATCAGTGCCTCCACATCCTGGGACAACACATTCTAATCCTGGGCTGGTTAGGGCTTCCTTTTTCATAGCAAAACCCAGCAGGCTTCCCAGGGTGATACGCGCTTGCCCTACTTCACTGGTATTAAGGTCCCCTTTGGAGTCCTCATCGCTGTGCTCTTAAGCATTGCACTGTTTTCTAAACTGCCAAAATGACTCAGACAACCTCAGACACCGTAGCTTATTTGACAGTGGCTGCCATCTAGGTTTTTGGATTTTTTTTTAAGGCTCAAAAAAAAAATAATTATGAAACTGAAGAAGACTATAAATAAAGCATCATAATACCCAAGACACACAATGTTAGAGGCATTCAGGAAAGTGACACATTGAACACTTGTAAACTATGTATATATCCTTTACAGAATGCTAAGAGGGGGTCCTGGCAATTTCCACACCGATGACTAGTCCAATTGAGCATATCAATCAGATAACAAATAATAACAAAACCTGTGGTGGAAGGGATCTTGCCTTCCACGTGAATTGAGGCAGCTCCCCTTCACTTTCCAGCTAAGGGTCCACCCCAGCCTAATGTACAGATACAGTCTGGGGTTTAATCAGCACCCTAACTGGGAGAAGCCCTGTGAATTAAATACCATTCCTTTCCAGAGTTCAAATAAGCCACATTTTAAGACCAAGGTTGAGATGCAAATACGAGAGATGTGATCCCGAGGGGGAAAAAAAAAATCAAACATGACCAGGAAGGACTCCTGCTTCCTGCCTAAAAGAAATGCGTCCTAGAGTAGGTTTTCTCTGATCTCTGCTTTAGACAGATCAGTCGTCTTATTCGAAAAGCTGTCACATTTATTATATTTCTGGAAACCTGTAAATGATGAATGTTTCTTCCTTTCTCCTCCTTCAGGAGAAGAAAAAAAAAAAAAAACGTGTTATTCTGCCTGACTTCCAGGAAGATTTCATGAATATCTCCAAAAAAAAAAAAATAGAGAGAGAAAAAATAACCACAATTTGTCGTTATCAGCAATTAAAGATACTTTATCTAATTACTATGGAAGATGGCGCCATTCGACAATCATCTCTGACAAACTGATCATTATCAGTAATTTATGACCAGTTTCTTAGTTAATTGTCCTCAGGAAGGAGAGCAAAAACCATTTGTATTGAAAAATAAGTAGTCATTACCAACAGTAGAATTTGTTGGGAATGTGATTATAAATCACCAAGCCAGGCTGGTAATGATTCCTGGGAAGAGAAGAGAATGAAGGCAACGCAGACACTCCATTCAACTTGGGGGAACCCTTTTCAGGGAAGAATACTTCCTAATGAACTTTCCCCTACCAATTAAAATGAAGAATGGCTTGTCTCCCATTAAAAGAGTACCAGACACTTTATTCTAAATGCAGGGGAGCTGGGCAAGGGAGGAATTCATCTCTGCTTCTGCAGGCAGAGCTAGTTATAAAACACGCTCAGGTACTTCAAGGTTCTGCCTCTCCTCACCAAGCTCACTTTGCTTTAACAAAAAAAAAGAAAAAATGGGCCCTACTTCACTTTTTTTTTTCAAAGCTAATTGAAAACATCTGACCAAGCTGTGATTTTTAGGGTTTGAACACTGTGCATCTGGTCCCCAGACCAAGCCATGGACTTGTGAGTCCTGATCTAAATTTGAACTTGGCATCGCCGCAGCTGCAAGCTGTGTGACCTTGGGTCCGTTATAGAGACTAGGGCCCCATGTGTGAAAAGGGAAGGGGTTAAATTGTGCCCCCTCCGGTACCTGTGAATGTGACCTTGTTGGCGAACAGTCTTTGCAGATGAAATGAAGCTGAGTGAGGCCGTGATGGTTGGCCCTCATCAACATGACGTCTATCCTTAGAAAAAGGGAAAATCTGAACACAGACACCCAAAGGGAAGACGATATGAAGGCACACGGGAGAGCGTTACGTGATGACGGAGGCAGAGATGGGAGTGATGCAGTTGTAAGCCAGGGAAGGTCAAGGACTGAGGACACACCACCGGAAGCTAAGAATAGGCCAGGGAACACGTCCCTACAGCTTTCAGAGGGAGCCCAGCCCTGCCGACACCTTGATTTGAAGCTTCCCATCTCCAAAACTATGATATAATAACTTCCTATTACTTGAAGCTATTCAGTTTGTGGCACTTTGTTCAGAAATCAATACCTTACAGGATCCTTGAACAGATTAGATGAGAAAGGGCCTGCGATGTACCTAGAACAATGTTTGCAGGTGACACACAGGCAATGGTAATGCTTGCTCAAGTGACTTATGAAAGACAGCCCGACCTAGACAACAAGTCAGTGACTACACTGACCATAACAGACAGAGTGTATGGAATGCATAGTTTTCAAGCTGAATGAGCCTTAGCTTTGACACCTGAAACCTGGCATTTGGACCCAGTTCTTTCACTTCTAAGCCTTTGTCATGGTGAGCTTTAAACTACCTATTTCATCAATACGTTGGAGAGAGTCTCTCCCATGCCTACCTTGCAAAGATGCTATGATAATAGACATCAAAAACCCTTTGCATTTTGAATTCATTTAGGACTTGCTAAAACTTCTTCAGGCACAAGCCACTCTGATGGGTTCTAGGGATAGAGTGGTAAGCAATTCATTGAGAACCACAAATAATGAATCTGCAAGTATAAAAGCAAATCAGAAGAATGCAAAAAAAGAAGAGAACCCAATGAGAACAGTGGGTGGGGGCAGTGACTAGAGGGTCAGAGAATGCCTTCAGGCAAGTTTTAAGCTAAAACTTGACCTTTGAAAGGGTCTTGGCAGGGCATGGCGGCAGGGAGCAGTCTCAGGTAGAAGAAAGAGCATGTCTTCAAGACTGGAAAGAGTAGGGGGGTGGTTACTGGGGCTAGAGCCTGGGAATGGAGGGCTGGAGAGAAAAACAAGACGCCAGATTATACTGAGACTGCAGGCCAGATTATCCATTTTTATTTTATCTGAGTTTTTGCTCATGGCTGGGAGGGCAGAGGGATGTAGTGACGTGACTTGATTTGAATATTAAAATGACCACTCTGATGATTACATAAAAATTAGATTGGGAGACGATGGAAATAGGCAGACGGGTTGGGAAGTTAGTGGTCCAGATGTGGGCAGTTTGGATCAAAGTGGTGATAGTGGGGCTAGGAAAAAGTGGACAGATTTCGTAACATCATTTGGAGGAAAGCCATTATTATTACTTTTATATCCTAATTTAATTCAACTCGGTCCTATTGGAATGCCTTCTGCCATTTCCCTGACAGATGGTCAGCCTGTAAAAAAAAACTCATTAGTTTAAACTGAATAACCTATGCTCAATCACCCTTTTCCACATATCCTTTAAAAAAATAAACTCTTAACTAAGAATTATAAAAGCAGATATGTGCAAACAATGCTACTGGACACAGGTAACTGATTCAAAATTAGATCAAGTAATAATAATATCAACATTGAGTGTTTTCCATTAACTAATGCTAAGTGCATTCAGCATATTACTACTTTAGCTCATGAAATTCTCACAATGCCTTTGAGAGATTAGTATCACCATCTCTGTTTCACAAAGAAGAAAACTGAGGTTCTGAACGTTTTCAAAAGCACACAGTTAGTATGGGGTTGATATGCAATAAGTGAGTGAAATTGTGGGTATGGTCCTCAAATGCATCAAATCTCTTTTGCAGAACCATGAAGTTATTGAAAAGGGGCATTTGAAACAACATGATCTGAAGCTAAGAAAAAATAATCTGAACGGCCATGTATAATTGTGATGAGAGAGTTGAACTTGCATGTAAAAATTTCTGTGAAATGCTGTGAGGTGTTAAATTTCCTAGAACACCAATTTACCCAAACTGTGCAGAAATAATTTCAGTACACATATTTTTCAGGTGTTCCCCAGAGTGAAAGTGGGAAAAGGCTTCTTTCCTACCATATGCAACCCTTCTGCTATTGTCTAGACATTCTTGATTTGAATCCATTCAGTGTTCGCAGGTGAATTTCTTGTTCCCACACATGTAGTAGCCCAGAAGTACCATAAAATAGATGCCCTCTGTAAGTAGGGCCCGCTGCTCTCTGAGTCATCAGCTTGGCAGTCACCAGTGTCTATGTTTGAAATACTTTCTTAATGCTGGGGATGCAGGTGTAGACGAGACACTCTCAAATCTCAGGTAGCTCACAGTGCAAGACAGCACAGGACGGAACACTCAGCAAAGCACCTCATGAACATGTTTGCCTGGCAAGGTAAGATCACAGTTATGGCGCTTTTCACAATCCCTCTCATCTGTAATTTTTAAGCTTAAAAAGGAAAACATCCTGTTCGGGGGTTTGTTGTTTGTTTTGGCTGCACCCATGGTATGCAGAAGTTCCTGGGCCAGGGACTGAACTTGCACCACAGCAGTAACAACATCAGATCCTTAACTGCTAGGCCACCAGGGAATTCGCATGCTTGTTTCTTTTTTGTTTTTTGTTTTGTGTCTCCCCAAAGCCCAAATGGCCTTTACCTCTTGCCCCTCTCTTGCCATTATGTTTTTTCCACACAAGTTGTCCTGCATAGACGCATCCCCTCCCTAGGAAGACTGTGCTATGATATTTCAGAAGACTCACTCTACAGAGTGTTCAGAAAGACACCCTAACTTCTTCAGAGATGCCTCAGTATAAATCTCAGGAAAAATTTTTCGTGTAAGCCTATAGATTTTCTCCCAAAGTGCCTTCCTCTAACCAGGCAAAAGTCATCCATGCCAGAAGGGCACGTAAGTGGAAAACAAAGCAAAGCAAAGCAATAAAGGTCTTCCTTGAGTCACCGTGAGGTATAAAATGTATAAAGCCCAAGGTGTGGCTGCAAGGTCTGAGAGAGGAAAGAAGGAGCCCCCTAAGCTGAGTCAGAAGTCAGAGTTAAGAAAGAAAATATTTCTTCAGGCAGTCCTTGCTTCATGCCCATACACGAGGGTGAGTATAGTCTAAGGGGTTTCTGTTCCTCCATCTTTTTAAGGCCCAGGCAGTAAAGTGTCCTAATGATGGGCAAATGTTACAACACCCGGGGTTCCTGAATTCATAAGCTATGGGCTGCAGGGAAGAGACACTGTACTATGAATTTTAAACACTAAGCCAAGAGAATGCTTTTCCCCAACCAAAGGATTCCTCAGTCAAAGGCATGGAGCACGCATGTACCACATTTTGAGGATGCGTCTCATCAGCTGCTAAAACACTGAACTCATTTCAATTTGAAATGAACAAGACTATTGATCAAAATTGGCTTGGATGTGATCCCTGCCAGAGGATGGACTGGCCCGGGGAAGGAGGCACAGGAAGAGGAATGATAAACAGCAGAGTGTCAGGGAGCAGGGAGATGTCACACTGTGATGACAAACATCCTTTCAAACTGTGACTCAACACTGTGTGGTCCCCATTAATGTACCAAGAGGAAGTCAATGGCAGGTTAATGAAGTTCACAGACAGTCTTAGAAAAGAAGACGATTGTGGCACCCAAGGAGGCAGAACGGGCGTCTAAGAGCACGGTCCCATGCAGGGAAGCCGGTCGGGCTGGTAGCCACTGAGACATCTTGCAGCTCCGTGGGCACCAGGCCTCCAAGGAAAGCAAGCAGCAGGGTGAACCTCCCCAGCACACCGCTGCTGATCCCAAAATTCACTCCACTCCACTCCACCATCCAGCCCCATGTTACTCGAGAAAGAAAGAAACAGGTAGGCCTCTGCCTTCTGGTCTGGCAGAGCTTGCGAGTCTCAAGATTTACTCTATAAAACAGGTGTAAATGAACAGTGTGAATGTTAGTTGCCCAGAAACCATTCCTGGGTTCATCCACTTTCTTTCCTTCCTCCCTTCCTTCCTTCCTTCTTTCCTTCCTTTCTTCCGTCTGTCCATCTGTTTTTAGGGCCACACCCGTGACATTTGGAGGTTCCCAGGCTAGGGCTCGAATCGGAGCTGTAGCCACTGGTCTACACTACAGCCAGAGCCACTCAGGATCCGAGCTGCATCTGCGACCCACACCACAGCTCATGACAACGCCAGATCCCTAGTCCACTGAGCGAGGCCAGGAATCGAACCCACATCCTTATGGACACTAGTCAGGTTCATTATCTGCTAAGCCACGATGATGGGAGCTCCAGAAGCGTTTTAAGAAGATTCCCAAGGGACCCAAGTCATAAAGCTCGAGAAGCCCTAGGAGAGAACAGGTGAAGAAATCGCTCTGGGCCAGCATTTTCACTACAGCGGGGCTGGGAGCAGCTGTGGCTGTATCTCCTGTAGTAAAAACATGAGAGCAGGTGGCTTCCTCCCCAGGGAAAGGCAACGTATAGAGAGAAATCCCCTCAGATGAGCAGAGTATTAGAAGAAATTACCACCACTCCCTATAAACAGTTGAGAGGCACCATGACCCTTCTCCTCCCCACCATTCTAATTTTTCTGGAAATGTCATTTAACACCTGTGAATAAAATAAGCCACAAGAACGCAGGACTGAAGCTGCCCGAGGCAGACCACCACGGCAAACCTCCTGCATCATCCGTCTCCTTCCATCCTGCACAATTCCCCTCCTATTTAAGAGCCATCTCGACGTATTGGGCCGAAGACACATACCGTAAAAATCTGGAGATGCCACACGTAGCCAAGAGACCGCAAAAGCCACACTAGCTAAAAGAACACTGCTGTTAGCTATAATTAGACTTATCGCACTGCAAGAACAGAAGGAAAATTAAAACAAAAAACAAAAAAACAAAACAAAACAAAAACCCAAAACCTCCTGGGCCTCCCGCTGTCCTTTTGTGACAGAGCCCATTTAAAATGCAGTATATCATCAAAGCCACATTACTCTGATGACACAGAATTTATGAGGGATGTCCTACTTCATATTACGCATTAACTTGAAGTCAACAGGGGAGGACAATGGGGGACAAAAATTAGAATGTGCAGAGCATTTGGAGTGAATTGAATGTACTCAGTTGCATGCTGGTAACAACATAAATTGCAGAGTGATATCTATTTTTTTCCCCCTTCCTACAAGAGGAACTGGAGACAGCGGAAGTTTTGAAAGCCTTTTACATATCCTTGATATTTATCTTCAATCTGAGGAAACAAGTACTTTTAAAATCTATGATTTTTTTTTTTTTTGGTTGCATTTTTGCCAGAGGTAGATTGCAGTCTGTTGATCGTCCTGGTAACAACATTTAATAAGCATTCGGTGATGACTATCCCTGTATCCTTTCTGCTGTTTACTCAAAGCCCGTCCCGTAACATAACAGCAGGGGTCATGCTCCTGAGCTGTGCAAGAAACCCGGGGAGAAAAGGCAGGAAGTATGTGAGCGGCCAAAAGAAGAGGCATTTTAGGAGGTGAAAATTTAAGGTAGGTTTCAACTCTAGAAAGAGATTACAGGAAAGGGGGAGAAACAGAAACATTACCGATGGAGTCTAAACATCCATATTTCCACCATCCAGAGAAAAGAGAAGAATGAAGGGGATTGAGAGCTCATGCAGCATGCTCAAAACAGGCAGCAAATAATTAAATACATGCATAGTGGTTGCTACAGCTCCAGAGGAAGATGGAAGGGTCTCTCTTCAGGCCCTTATTTTCAGAGACCAGCTTAAGGAGCTATACCTTGAAGCCTAAGAGATGCATACTTGCCAGGATTCTGGTATTTAAAGGAAGCTCAAAGCAACCGATTGATTGATTGGGTCATTCACTGGCTCATTCAAGCAAAATTTGTTAAGGATTCATGCCCAGTCCTTCGTGGGGATGGAAGTTACATGGGTGAATAAATTAGACGTGGCAATAGCTCTTGGGGATCAGGAGAGAGACACTGACCAAAAGTAGAGATCTCCGTGGAGAAGACGGAAGTGTGAGGAAGAGGAACACTGAGGAGGCACAGAGAGCAGCAGGGCCCTCGCAGACACAGAGGCTAAGCAACACCACCTCCTTGCAGGCTGCAGGGTTCTGCAGACATCCGGGAAAAGGGAAGATGGGCAATGCTGTGTGAGAGCTACCCTAAAACACAGGCTGAGGCAGCTCTGAACCCTCCAAGAAGGGCAGTCAACTTTCTGGGTTAAGAAGGATTGACCATCAGTTCTTGACCAACCAGCAATTGCTTTTCTTTCCTAACATCACCCGCTTTTTTTTTAGGGGAATTAAGGCTCTCTCATTCTGTAGAGTCTTGGTGGGGCGACAGATAGTGTGTGGCCTTCCCACTCTGAAAGATAAAGAGTTTCCTGAAGGCATCTTCCTTCCTTCAGATCCTGGCTCTCCCTGCCAGAGTGGACTCACGAAGGGGACCTGTGGCTTGAGCTTGGTCACTGGGATGTGCCTTCCTGGGCTCTGGAAGTGGAGCAGAATGACCGATGGACAGAGGACACAACTGAAGTTCATTTCTCCCTGTAGAGGAGATCTCACATAAGTGCTCTGTGACTGTCATGTGGCCAGCACTGCCTGTTTAGCCTCCTAAATTTTGGAAGCTCCCCAGTAACTGCGAATAAATACCCTTTTTGCTAAATATAGGGAGAAAATTGGTTTCTGTTGCTTGCAACCAATGATCCCTAATTGGTCTACAAATCTGAGAATGTCCCCCTAATGAACTGCAATGTTTAGTTTCACCCCTTTGTAAATTGGGTTGATAGTCATACATGACAGCTAATTACTTTATTCTCACGGAATCCCTTTTGATGTGATGAATCTCCATTAAGAAGCCATGTTTGGGTCTATGAAAAACGATTCTACCTCCCGGAAAGGCAAGACATGGGCTGTTACACCACATGTGCTCCAGAGAAGGAGCCATTCATTACCTGAGATATGGAAAATTAGGGACACTTTCACTGAAACACCACTGAGCATTTTTTTTTAATTTTATTTGTGTGTGTGTTTTTTTAGAGCAGCAGGCTAGAGGTTAAATCAGAACTGCAGCTGCCAGCATACACCACAGCCACAGGAACACCAAATCCAAACCACATCTGCAAACTACACCGCAGCTCATGGCAACACTAGATCCTGAACCCACTGAGCGGTGCCAGGGATCCAACCCGCATCCTCATGGATGCTAGTCAGGTTCATCACTGCTGAGCCAAAAAGGGAACTCCCCCCCTTTTTTTTAATACACCAAACACAGAAATTTTCCAAAGGCCAGTAGCATAAAAAGTAAAACCTATGAAAAATAAGAAAAAAAAATCTTCACCCTGTTCCTATACACATAAGAGTCGTTCCCAAATGCAATTGTCTTAAGGTAGATACAGGCCTCAGCAGAAATCCGGCAGGAAGTATGAGGGTTTAAGAAAACCGATCACACGTCTGAGAGCCCCCGTGCCCACTCCCCAGTTCACTCAAGAAGCTGGGCGTCCACCCAGAGAGAGGAGCCCCTGCAAATCCCAGGACTGCCTGCAAGAAAAGGACCTGAATTCTTTCACCAGTTGGACACTGGTTGATGCGGCAAATTGGATGGTTAGCTGTGAGGCATCCTTAAGCACAAGGCCAACAGAGAATTACGGAAAGATGCTGGGCAGGTGGGAGTGAGGAAAGCGTGGAACAACTTCCAGTCCTACCACATGGCACAGGAAGTTTACTTCCCCTGAAGAAAGGGCAGGACGGGGGTGACAATGCCCGTAGGATGTATTGCTGGAACTGACACCAGTGAGGACGCTGAAAGGGGTTTTGCTGTAAGCGGATTTTTCCACCTGGAGAAATTTACGAACCTGGGGGCCTATTTGAGGTATCTGCGATCATTGCGGAGCAAGAGAAAGTTACGGCTGGAGTACACGCCACAGAGAAACCAGACAAGCTGCAACAATCGGAAGCAAGAGGAACAAAGCTGCACTTTTGAGGGTGAAAGCCTTGACCCCGTGTCACTTCCTTCCTGTCCCAGAAGTATACGCAGTCCTCCTTTCCATTCCAGGACCAAAGATGGCTGGGGTGGGGGAATGAAAAACCCACCCCCTTCACCTTTTTAGGCTCTGGAGCTGCAAGTCTGACTAGTAAGAAGACAGAAGAAACTTTCAGAGAAGCCTGTTGCTTTAAAAAGAGACATTAATAGGCATGAATACCAATGAAGACTATGCTAATAACCCAAAGGAAGCAGGAAAGTTGAAAAATCTGCTTGCGACGTTATTAAAGGAGGTGGGGGGGGATATGCAAACCAACACAGCTGGGGCCAGTGAGTAGAGAAGGATAAAACCATCTTTCGTTTACATCCCACTGAGCTGAGACCGTTCCATAAGCCGGTGACAGTGTTCAATAAAAATGTTAAATAAAAAGACCTCAATAAGATACACAATTTAGATTCTCAAGTGTTCATACAACAGGGCATCTTTTTAGAACTGTAAACACACACTCCCATACATGCTGTGGAGTCTATGTAGTCATTTAGAGATAATTCATCAATGGTTATTATTTTAATACACATATATCTCACTCCATGCGAGGGCTAGGCTCCGAGTGAAAGCCACGGACTCGAGTTTTATGTGGAATAAAGTATTTTTAATGCAGTGGAAGAGCTTGAAGTCTTTGGAGTATGTGTTTGCTTAGAAAATAGTTTACCGGACAAATAACCCCTCTGTTTAATTTTTATTTACTTATTTATTTAGTCCACACCTGGAGCATATGGAAGTTCCTGGGCCAGGGACTGAATCCAAGCTGCAGCTGCAACCTGTGCCCCAGCTGCGGTGATGACAGATCCCGGCCCATTGTGCCAGGCCGGGCATCAAACCCAAGCCTCTGCAGGGACCTGAGTCGCTGCAGTCAGATTCTTACCCCACTGCCCCACAACAGGAACTTCCAAATATCCCTCCTCTGATGGCATCTTTTTTGAAAGTGATGAGTGATACAGATCGGGTGCCAGGGAAAGACACACCTTCAGAACATTCTGGAGTCTATAAAAAAGTCAAGGTTAGGATTTGGGGGTGGTTTACAGCAAGTGTTTACCCGCTAATTAGGTACTGAATAGAATGTGTTTCTAAGTTCCTGCCTAGGTGGACTGACCCTTCTGCACATGGAGAAAACAAGCTAGTTGCTGGTTCTTAACCCGCTGAGCCACAACGGGAACTCCAGCAGAATCTTTTAAGCAGGAATCATTTCTCCCAGCAGGAGACACTGACAGTGTCTGCAGACACTTTTTGGTTGGCACATCCTGGTGGCAGGTGGGGATTCCTACCTTCATCTAAGGAGTTGAGGGCAAGAATCCTGCAACACCAAGGACAGCTCCCACTGGACAAAGGGCTTTCCTTACTTCAGCTGAAAAATGCTCCCCTCATACAGGAGAGGCCAAGATGAACAAGACCCTGCCTTCAAGGGGCTCACAACCAGGATGGGATTTTGAAACCACATCTCTCCTGGGGAACTAACACAGAATCGCAGTGGCTATTTCTACGAGTTCCAAATATAGGATGTGAGAAGGACACCCTCCCGTCCCAGCTGCTCACCATTTTCTCCTGGTGTCTTTGGAGATGATACTGTAGGAAATACGCAAATAAAGAGGTGGGGGGAAGACAAGGTCATTTCTTTATTGGCTCTACAATGACTGTCCTTTGATGGTGGTTTTATCCAAACATTTATAATGCGTTGGAGACTGTTCAAACAGGCAGGCAGCTTGTCAATTTTCTAATGAGTGAAAGGTCATGAGTTTGGGAAGCAGAAGTCTAGTTGTCTCAGAGAGCTGAAGGGCATGCAACACACCTCCCAGGTATTTCCATAGGACTAATTACCAAATGTTTATTGAGCAATGATAACGAGCAGGACAATTGGGGGATGGTGAGGATAAAAGTACCTAAGCGATAAAGGAAGGGAGGGACACGGTAAAGTGAATCGAGGTCCAGGTTAAAAAAGGGGGAAGGAGTGATTCCAGGTGGGTAACTCAGGAAAGCTTTTCTGTAAATGGCAGGACTCTTGCAATCTTTGAGAGTGGACAAGTTATAGGGGGCGTGGAAGGGCGTTCAAGAAGGAAACTACGTGCACCAAAGCACATGGCAAGTCATGCGTGACACGTGAAAAGGAGATAAAGTTCAGCTACGGATTGAAGAAGGGGGTGACCAGAGAAGATGGATCTGGATAAAGCTGAGTCTTGAACGACAGGTGCAGACACTCTTCACAGGAGGTGTGGCTGTGAACCTGCCTTGTAAGATCCCTCCTCTTCTGGGGGAGCGACCTTGAGCAGTAACCACCACCTCGCCCCAGAAGTTTTCCTGATTCCACTGAGAAAGAGCACCCCTGATCCCACCCTAGCCACTGACCCCAGGAGGCAATGACTAAAGATTCTCGCATGGGAGAATAATCCTTATATGCTCCAGTGCCCTTAAACAGGCAGCTTGCAACAGGATCAAAACCAACTCTCAAGATACGGAATTTCCATATATTTACAGGTGCATATCATGAGAGTCCAGAGGGTCTTAAGTAATAAAATGAAATGGTGTTTCAAGTAGCCCTAACAAAGCAGAGAATAGGCAGAAGTGTCACAACCTACAACCCATCAAGCCATAGGTTCCTATCTTGAACGTGAACATATTTTGAACATGCATCCAGGTATTCCAAAGGCTGATGACATAGATAGGAAAGAAAACCAAAATAGAATAAGCAGAGGGAAAGGCACTTTTGCATAGCATGCCTGGCATGTATGATCATTGTGAGGGGAATAAAGGAAAGGCTATATATATAAATATCTGAGGATAAACTTACACTCTCTCTGGAAGGTGCAAGAGAAACTGGTAGAGAATAGCTGCTACTTGTGATGGGAAACGAGAGGCCAAAGATCCTGGGGAGAAAGCCTTACTTTTCCTTAATACCATTAATACATTTTTATTTTTAAAAACATTTTAACATATTCAATAATAAATACATTAACTCAGAAAGAAAGGCCATCAGTGCCAAAAAGTCTCATGGATAAAGTAGCCAAATTATTTTGGAAACCAGTGTAAAGTAATGCTTAAAAGCACAGAATGAAGTTGGTTTTCTGGATCTGAATTTTTCTTCTGTTGAAGGACAGGTATGTGACCCTGCGTAAATTATTTAAACTCTGTGAGATAATGTCTTTTATGTGCAATGGAGATAGTAATAATGCTTATCCCATAGGTATGTGAGCATTAAATGAGATACTGTGTGTGAAGCTTCCAGCCCATGGCTAGAACATAAGTATTACTGTGCACTGGGAACCACGCTCTAAAGTAATGTAGTGTGACTGGTGTGCATGCAGATAGAATCTCTTGGCTGTTGATTCAACTGAGATGAATTACAAGAGAGCCTTTCACAACATGAGAGGACGTGCTTGGTATTAACACCCCTCCCATGCAGAGAAGAGAAATGGTCCCACTGGACCTAAGTGTAATGATGGAAAACCCAATGTTCAATTGGGCAGAAGTACCAGGACAAAGGGGCCCTCCTGTTTTTCAACGTGGGAATGAATTCACTGATCACTGTGAAATGAGATGCTTCAATCCAACTTTCTGCCAGAAGCTTCATTTCTGAGGCAGCTTCTGAGGGATCTCTTGCAGGAAATACTGAGTTGCCTGGGTAAGCAGAGTAGGTCCAGAGGCAGCTCCGGTCTCGATAAGATTTCCTAAGTTTCCACCTCCGAAGAAAGAGTAAGGAGTGAAACAAAGAGAGAGAAGGACACACTCTGAGGGTTCAGACATGAAGAATGGGTGGGTGAGGTGGGCACTCACTGATGTTCAAGGAAATGTCACATGCTCACTGCATCGTCTTACTCCTCCGGACTTCCAAGGGGTGGACATTTGGTTACTTCAGCGATGAAAATGGCACCTTCCTCTGTTAATTCCTTTCTTTTCCCCTCCCCCAACCTCAAAGATGGGTCTTGGGTCTTTATTTCCATCTCTGGATTCAGCCATCACTAACCCCACTGATTCTTTCTTTCTTCCCTTCCTCCCTCCTTCCTTTATTCCTCCCTCTCTTTCTTCTCCCCCTTTCATTCATTCATTAGCTGATAACAGGTGTTTCATGTTAACTATGAATTTCCTCAAGACTCTCCCTTTCCCACTTAAGCACAAACATCTTTAACTGACTTCCAAGATGCCTTTAAGGGTCACTTCTCAGTGTCTCCAATGCTCCTCATTCTTCAGGGCTCAGTTCCAGCTCTCCCTCTTCCAGGGACAGGTACTCAACTACACCAGCCCGAATCCATCAAATCATTCTCTGAGCTCCAACACAACTTTACTCTTTGGTAACTTTAGGACATGATGATTCTACAGCTCTCTGACGGTTCAATGAGTGCCACTTTGCTCTTCAACGATGCCCCTCAGTCCTTCATCCGTGGAACTTTCCTTGTCAAGTGTTCATTCTGACATCTACCATAGTCTGGGCGCTTTACATGGAATTATAGATTGATTGGCTCTTCAAGTTCTACGGTTTTGCGTCAGTTACTTGGGAGGGGGAATCCCCAATATTAATATGCCAATGACAACTCTGCCCCTCACCCACTAACAGAGATCTCTGAACTGCGTGAACAGTGCCTCCTCCTCAAAATGTGTGTCTACCCAAAAGCTCAGATGTGACCTTATTTGGAAATAGGGTCTTCGAAGATGTAATTAGCTAAGATGAGGTAATAATGCATTCAGGGGAGCCCTAAATCCAATGACTGGTGTCCTTATAAAGAAAGAGCTATTTGGCAATGAGATCCTGCTGTATAGCACAGGGAACTATATCTAATCACTTATGATGAAACATGATAGAGGATAATGTGAGAAAAAGAATGTATACATACGTGTGACTGGGTCACTTCGCTGTACAGTAGAAATTGACATAACACTGTCAATCAACTATAATGGAAAACATAAAATCATTTTTTTAAAAAAAGATCTGGAGTTCCCGTCGTGGCTCAGCGGAAATGAATCTGACTAGGAACCGTGAGGTTGCGGGTTCAATCCCTGGCCTCATTAGGTGGGTTAAGGATCTGGTGTTGCCGTGAGCTGTGGTGTAGGTTGCAGACGTGGCTCGGATCCCGCATTGCTGTGGCTGTGGTGTAGGCTGGCAGCTGTAGCTCTGATTAGACCCCTAGCCTGGGAACCTCCACATGCCGCGGGTGCAGCCCTAAAATGACAAAAGACAAAAAATAAAATAAAAATAAAAATAAATAGAAAGAAAGATCCATTTGGAAACACAGATGCAAAGACCCACAGGGAGGAAGGCCATTTGATGATGCAGGCTTTTGCTAAAACGATGCAGCCACAAGCCAAGGCATACCAAGATTTGAGGGCAACCTCCAGAAGCTTGGAAAAGGCAAGAAAGGCTTCTTCTCTAGAGTCTTGAGAGGGAGCGTGGTCCTGCCAACATCTTTGTTTCGGAATCCCAGACTCCAGAACTATGGGAAAAGTTTGTGCTACTGTGTCATAGCAACCCTAAGAAATAAATACAATCCCCGTGACGCTTTTAGCACAAAACAAATTCCAACGAGTGTGGCCACGATCCTGTGGTACCCCTATCTTCATCCCAAACGTTCACGAAGAACTCGATGTGTGAAAAGGTAAAACTCTAGGCATCAATACTCTGAAACTGACTTGTAATATTTTTGTAGCAGGCGCACATTTTTTCCCCCAAGGGGGGGGTCTTATAAGCAACGTCAGTCATCAGCATGCCATTAGCATGCAATAGCTGCTTATTATAAAGTCAGCCAATGAGGGTCATGTGTCTCTTTTGAAAGAGGTAATTTTGAATTCCTTTCACAATCCATGATATTTACACCAAAATACTGATGGGGACTTTGGAATCTTGACCAAATCTTGAGAGGGTGAGAATCGCTGATGGCATAAACGCATTCATTATACAGACTGAAAAGTCGAGGTCAAAAAGAAAGGACAAATAATTTACCAAGGTCATCCGGTTAGAGTGGGGGGGGGGGTTGTGATCAGCTACAGGGCTCAGCCAACAGAAGACTGGAGCTGACATCCGTGTCCACTTCAGTGAGCCAAGTATTTGCCCATCGCGAATGGCCACTAATTCTGTGTTAAGTGCTCACGCAGACAATTCAGTTCACCGTTTCTAATGTCCCCCAACTCCGAACTGAACCATCTAAAGACCCCTGCCATCAAATGACTAGAAGTTTTGTCAACTCGTCACCGATGATATGCTTCCCTCCCTCCCTTCTCCGCTTCCTGCCTTCATCATGTATTCGCGAAGCATCTAGCCTCTAATAGACACTTCTTTACGTGCCGGGAAGAGAGAGAGGGGTTCAGACAGAAATAAGAAAGGATGACCATCTCATGGTGTTTACATTCTAGTTGGCAGACACAGGCAACAGAGAATTATATAAGTAAATAAGCTGCTTCTGAACAGCAGCGCATACTCATGAGAGACAGTGATCCTACGGAGGAGGTTTCTTGGTTAAGATGACGATAACAGCTGCTTTGACGCTTAAAGGATTATCACCTGGGGGAGGGAGGAAGAAGTGGGATGGATGGGGAGCTTGGGGTTGGTACATGCAAGCTATTCCATTTAGAATGGATAAGCAATGAGGTCCTGCTATACAGCCCAGGGAACTCTATCCAGTCTCTTGGGATAGAACATGATGGAAGAAAGAGTGAGGGAAAGAATGTATACATATATATATGTATAGCTGGGTCACCATGCTGTAGAGAAGAAATTGACACAATACTATAAATCAACTATACTCCAATAAAAATTTAAAAATAACAAAACCGTATATTCAATACAGTAAAGACAAAACAAAAAGGACCAGGAGAGGGACATCTACAAGTCAGCACTAAAGAGAAGTCCCTGAGTCCAGAAGGAGTTCAGGTGGGTTCAAGGGAGAGAAGGAAAGACGTGGTGGCTAAAGAGAGAATGGAACGTGATGAGAAGGAGGAGGCTAGATCCTGCAAAGCCTGCAGGTCAAGGACTTTGGATTCCATTCTAAATGCAGAGGGAAAGCATAAAAGGTGATGAGCCGGGGAAGACAATCCAATCTCACTTTTCAAAACATCTCTTCTTAAGGCTCATCTTTTCTTAGGTACTGCAGAGGCAATCTGATAATTTAACCTTAGTTAAATATTAACCTGGTTATTAATATTAACTTACTTATCTAATCCCCAGGCAAGTTATGATTCTGGAATAGGTAACATTTAACTTCACAAGCCACCCCGACATCTTCCCATCAGCTAAATTCACAAAAACAGCTTCATCTAGAGTGACTCTCCGATGCCAAGCCGAGGCATATTTTGTAGTGTTTTAACTGTCTTATTTCATTGACTGAAGTTGCTGTCTTCGTAAATAAACTTTTTTCAAAAATCCTCCAAGTACAATGGAATTATGCATTTCCCGATGAATGGGCAGCTTGGGTCAAAATTAATCCAAGATGGGAAGGTGGCTAACCATCAAGAGTTTAACACATCTCTCGGAAACATGGCATTCCCTCCCATCACTCCTGGATTAATAACACTTTGCTTTATGATCTCTTCATCGAGGGCTGGGCAAAGGTTTATCTGCTTGGGAGACATACAAAATGTTCATCCGTATCTTTCAGACACACACACCGAGGGTCCCCAGAGCGCCTTTAAAAAGTGCTGCCTGATCTTTGGAGGTTGATTCAGAGAAAACAGATGCCAGTTTTTCTAGCTGCAAGGGCATTTTTACTCTGCAAATCTACTTTACACTTTCATTAGGAAACAAATATTTGGTTTTGTAGAAGCTGGTCGATAACCTTGATGAGAACGCGAGGGCTGAACTTTTAATTCTTGAGTTCAGATGTCCAGGAGCCCTGCAAAGGGACCAGTTCCCTTCCAGTAACGAATTCAAGACGAAAACACAGGATAAAAAAATGGGTTAGTGACACGGATTTCATTTCCAAGTTCCAACCCTAAGTCCTCCACTTTCAGACAATAGGAAGATTACTCACTATTTAGCTTTAGGGATCATAACATTTTTAGAACATAAAGATAATTGATTTAAGGGAGGGTATCTAAATTCAAGTTCAGAAACTGGGATAGATTTGTGTGTGGGGGCAAGGTTTATCCAAAGAAGACTGAAATTAGCCAGAAGTGTTCAAGGTCAGCCTACAAGTCTGTCTTGGAAATAAACTATGGCCTTAAATAAATGCATGATTGCTGGTGTTATAGGCAGGGAGGGAGAGAAAAGTTTAATCACAATGAAACTAAGAGAAGAGACGAAATTTAGAGTAGAATGTCTGAAAGAAATGTCTTGTCTAAATGCTTTAGAAATTAACGCATCCTTTCTTAAAAATGCACTTATACCTTTTCCTTGACCAAAAAACAATACTAACACAGCCTTGAAACTTCTCTGCCATGATTTTTATTTGCTATAATTTCACCAATGCTCCATTGTTAGATATTTTTGTCCCCATTTATTTACAATTACTGAAAAGCCCCAGGTTGAACATCTAGTATACTTATGTTTTCCATCTGCCCAACTGTCGCCTTAAGGTAAGTCCCTATTCCCAGAAGTGGGATGATTAGCTTCCGCATCTAAAGACAGTGAAAGGATCTGATACAAACTGGCAAATATCCTTGCAAAAACATCTCTAGTGGTTCAAAATCACTTTTTCCCTACACTCTCTTGAACACTGGGTACCACCGTTTTTTTTTTTTTTTGAGATTTTAAAGGTTTTTTTTTTTTTTTTTTTGAGCAGTATCTGCCTATTTGCTGTGCTAATAGGATTTCAGTTTCCTTTAGGGGAATTCCCTCTGCTAACCAGACACAGGTTGAGTGTTAATCAGAGGTCCCGGTGCTTCCAGAATCAAGGGGCAGGCACTAGACCCAACTGAGGTCGCTCAGAGGCTGAAAACCGATGGAGCTGACTCCTCGCTCTGATGGTGTCAGGACAGAACCCAGCAGGGTTCCACTGCTGAGTCCCCTGGAACTGCCCTGGGTCCTGCCCTTTTCAAGCCTGGTCACCACCCTTCCTTCCCATCCACAGGGGTCCCTACACATTTTTTTCCTTAAGTTCCCCAAGACGCTCTTTTTTTTTTTTTTTTTTTTTGCTTAGAACCAAATCATCCAACTGAGACAGCAGTTGAGTCATTTCATTTCAGAATTTTTACCCAGTGACCAGAGGCTAGGTGTTCACCGATAATAATAAATCAGATTTTTAAAAAATAATACTTGTGAGCCTACGAAGCATCTCTTCGCACACCATCTCATCATCCACCTCGAAGGAAGGGGGCCAAATGTGACTTCGGCACGAGGGTTCAGCAGTTCCTTAAACCATCCGTTAACTAAATCCTCAATTTAACCACCTACAGTGCAATAATATACCCAAACCCTTGGGTCAACGTCATGTTAAAAGCTTCCTACATCATCACTCTAAAGAGTACGTTCCAATCTTCTGTTTATCACAGGGGAAACCGTGGGGAGAGGGAGGGCTTGGGAAGGTGGGAGTAACAAGGACACACTACTGTATAAGGCAGATGATTAACTGGAAATCTACTCAATAGCTCATAATAACCCAAATAGGGGAAATATACATATGTAAATATATATCTGATTCACTTTGCTGTAAAATGAAACTAATACAACACTGTAAATCAACTACACTCCAATCGAATTTTTAAAAAATTTAAAAAGAATACACTCCACCACAACTCGGGAAGCTTTGAATTAAGAAAAGTCGTGTGCATACCCCGAGCTGCAATGGTAGACGTAACGAGGTCCCAGGGATTCTGCAAATGAAGTAAATCACTGAACATGGCTGGTCTCCGGTCACAGACTAAGAAACCCTAGCAAGGAAAGATGGATTCTCAACATTTACTTCTGTTCCTCTCACTCCTTGAAGCAAGTCCAGTAAGTTTACCATCATTCCTACTAATCCAAGGCCAAGCCTTAATCCTTGCAGCAGGTGGTTCAAAGGCTAAGTTCAAATCCACAACTGAGGCATATGCCAGTCGGCTGAGCACAGGCAAATCCTTTCATCCTCCTGCGCCTCAGTCTTCTTTCAAATTTTTTTTTATTGAAGTCTAGCTGATTTACAATGCTGTGCCAATTTCTGCAGTAAGGCAAAATGACCCATTCATACATATTTATACATTCCCTTTCTTATATTATCTTCATCATGTTCTGTCCCAAGAGACTGGATACAGTTCCCTGTGCTGTGCAGCAGGACCTCAGTGCTTATCTATTCTAAATGGAATCGTTTGCACCTACTAGCCCCAAACTCCCTGTCCAGCCCACTCCCCGACTCCTCCACTTTGGCAAACACAAGTGTGTTCTCCATGTCTCTGAATCCATTTCTGTTTTGCAGATAGATTCATTTATGCCATATTTTTGATTCCACATAAAGTGCTGTCACATGCTATTTGTCTTTCTCTTTCCTACTTTAGGTCTGGCAGAAAACTAAACAGGGAACTACCATATGATCCAGCAATCCCCATCCTGGACATTTATTCGGACAGAACCACAACGCCTCGGTCTTTCCAAAATGGTAATAACAAAGCCCCGTAGAGATTAAATGAGACACGTATGCAGGGTTGCTAACACAGAGTCGGGCACAGAACAGGGTGGGTCATTGGCCGTTCTTGCAGAATCTTGATCATGAAGGAATCTTTTCTGGATTTTTAGGAGGTGGGGGTCGCTGCAGGGAACACTGGGGCTCCACCCACCGTGCCGAGTTTCTTCTTGCCCAGAAAGTCGGTCATGACTACAATGACATAGTCTCTGACCCTTTCAAGTGCACAAAGAACCTCCGTGTATACTGTCATCTGCTCTCCATTCGGCCCAGCGTGCCAGGCAGGGTGGGGGCTATCAATCCCATTTTGGGGCTAAATCGCACAGACGGCTCCCTCCCATCCTAACTGCAGAGATATCTGGCCAGTTGGCAAGTCAAGTTTTCCACTTTATCCCTGCAAAGAGCGGGCAGCAGCTTCTCACCGAGAAGGGAGACAGTAGTGTGAATAAAGCATCTGTGTCCTCACAGTCCTTGGGAACCGAGGGAGAAGCGTTCCTCTTTCATTTTCCCGCCCCTCTAGGAGGTAAGCTGGGGACGAAATACGCGTGAGGCTGAACTCTGGCCACGAGCCCTCCCCGCCTCTGCTGGCTTCAGGGAAGAATGAGGCACAACTTTTGCTCCTTCTGTAAACTGTATAAATGCAAACCATACACGTGTACACATATGCATGCACATACATGCACATGTATATACATACTATAGGATACGTGGACTCCCAAGTGCAGGGGCTCTGGGCAACCCTCGGGAAACTCAACATCAAGGAGACTCAAGAGCTAGAGGCAATGGGATTAGGCTGATTCCCATCTCCCTGATGAATGGAAATGGCCCAGGATGTTCGAACATGGTTGAGCAGGAGCAAAGTAGTGAATGGAGCCTGAGTCTGCATTTGAATCAGGTCTCTGGGGCCCTGGGAAAACTGCCTAAAAATCCACGGAGCCTCAGTGACCCCATCTATAGAATGGAAAAGGATTAACTCAAATAACACGGGTAAACCACCTGGTCCCCTCTGCTTCCCTCTTCCCTTCCCAGTGACTCCCAAGGTGACGCCCCACTTAAGGCTTGAGACCGAACAGTGAATCTATCAGCTTTCCTCTTCTCCAGATGTATTATCTGCAACGATTTTTTTTTTTTTTTTGTCCTCCGAAAGTCAGAAAAAGACCTGACTTAACTACCACTTCCTTCTAAAACTGTGCCTGGTGTTTGGATCAGACAACCCTCAATTTAATCAAGACGCTTATCAAATACCAACCATATGGCTGGCTATCAATCTCATTTGCTCAGACATCCTAGCAGACAAATCCATATTTTCATCCACTGCAGGAACAGCAACAATCAGGGGAAGAAAAGAGACTCCAGGAACATCCACAATTTGAACAGGTTCAACAAACACAAAAATGAACTCGGCACAACCAGTGAGGCATCAGGCACATCATTTCCACCTAGTGGGTCTCATTTCTCCTGAATGCAAAATGGTCATCATCACCCGTATCATCACCATCGTCATCAACGTTAGGGCCTGCGACCCTACAGGAAATGTATTTCTCATACAATCCATGATCATTTACTTACAAAAATTGGAAACTAAAGCAGTAACCAATAAAGCAAAAGCGAACATTCTACTACTTGGGAAAAACAAAAAAAGAAAAGATCCTGGGCATAGAGGGTTGGGGGCAGAAGTTGGGGAGGATCATTTGAAAGTCAAAGTCTGTTATGGCCGAAGACAGACTTTGTAGTCAATGGGGAACAGGAAAGTAGCCATTTTATTTCAGCAACAGCGTCCGGGGGATTTTAAGAGTCATAAGTATTAAAGGACCAGGCAAAGCACTCCCCGAAACACAAAGCACATCTAAATTCTCCTTGAATATAAATCCTCAGATCCCTTCTATTTGAGCGGTGGAGGTGTAGGGGTAAATGCTGCCAAAAAGAAGCCAGCCAGGAGAGGCGAGACGTGGTGTCAGAAACGAGGACTCTCCGCTCCCTGTCCAGCTGAGAAGGAGAGAAGGAGGCTTTCGGGAGTAATTAACTGTCATGCATAAGATGAATTGACGACCCTCCGGTTTTGCCCTAAACACAGAGGTAGCGGGATCAGGACACAACCTTGAATACGAAAGGTGAAGGGAGAATGGTTATTTCTGGATGGGAGCAAACTGAATATGCAGAATTGTGGGCGATGTCACCACACGCGGTGGAGCTGGGGGAGGCTATATATCATGGGGCCCTTTCAGTGAAGCGGCTTGTCAGAAAGTAGCCAAGGACTTAAATGAGGAACCAGCCTGTGCAGGGAAGTTTCTGGGTAACACTAGTCCACAATGAGCCAGTTATCCCATCACACAGGTTTGGTTTGGACACCAGCCTGCACATATCCATACTGCTGTGTGGATAAAGAGGCTAAAAGGAAAATTCGTAACGTCAGTAGCTATACCAGTAGGAAATGATGCTTACAGCGCCAGATCCCTGTCTCTGACCCCACGGTATGTTTTGTGTGTGTCGGGGTGGGGGGGGAGTAGTTTTCACCAGAAGATCTCAATATGCAAACCAGGGTTCTGTCCCTTATACAGCATTCCCATAATAACCCATCATATGTCTGTCATTCTATGGCTACACAAGTTGCTGCTGCTGCTGCAGAGTTCTCTGTTAGATATAAAGGGAATGATTGGTTCATATAGGCATTTTTAAATCTAAATGATCTAAATCCAGGGGATGAGGGTGGAGAAAATAAGATTTTTCATTTTATTCCCAAATGATTGGTGGTGAGTGATCAAAATCGTTAACAGTAAATAGATTATCTTCCGGTGACTTTTTTAGTGAAAAGGTACCTTTTTCAATGTCATGTAAGTGTTGGATTTTATTTACGAACAATTCACTGTGCAAAGTGCTAGGGTTATAAAAATGAGTAAGTCTCATAACGGAGAATTTCTTACTTTGAAACTATACACTTTTATACATCAACACACAAACTAATCATAATAATGACACAGCACCAGGTACTGGATGAGGAGCAATGTTAAGTGTTCTATAATCACCATTTTATTATCTTTCCAACTATATGAAGTGGGCTTGAAGCTCGTGCCTGTTTTAAAGCTAAGGAAACTGAGGCTTGGGTGGGTAACCATGGCTTACCTAAACTCACCTATTTAGTACCAGGCAGAGCTGAAATTTAAAGCCCCAAGGTTTAAATATAAGATTCCAGGTCTTCCTGTAGAGGTAAATGAAAAGAATACGGATTCCATTGACTCATTTTACTTGGAAGAGTCAAAGAACTTTTTTTTTTTTTTTGCAAAGCTGCCATTTGAGCTAGGTATTAAAAGAGCAGAATTTACCTAGGTAGAGATTAGAGTGGGTGGGGGCCCTCAAGTGGCTGGAGGAGGTATTCCAGGTAAAGAAAACAATGTACATGTGTCTAAGACAATGCTAGCTCAGTGTTAGGATTTTCTGCCTTATCATAAGAAATGTATATATTTAATCTTCCACCCTGTCCCTCGTAGAGAGCTCCTAAAACACTTGGAATTTTCAATGATAAGAGCAATAAAGATATATTTTTGCTATTTTAGTGAGGTGACTTTTGGAAAGCCCTTAGGGAATCTAAGGATGGGGGCTGGTTGCCAGGGGAAACAACCACATGATTAGAGGTTTTGAATCTGCAGTACCGTCCACCCCCAACCTCCAGGGAAGGAAAAAGGTCTGGGAGTTAAATCAACTGTGAATGACAAATGAGTAAATCAACCATGCCTATGTAATGAAGCCTCTATAAAAACCCAAAAGGACAGAGTTCAGAGAGCTTCCAGGTTGCTGATCACATGGAGGGATGTGGGAAAAGTGGCCCACCTAGAGAGGGCACAGAGGTGCCAAACCCTTGTCTCACACCTTGCCCAGTCTCTTCAACCTGGCTCTTCCTGAGGTACATACTTTTGCAATAAACTGGTGGTCTAGGAAGTATAATGTTTCTCTGAGTTTCATGAGCTGCTCTAGCAAATTAATCCAGGTTGCGGGGACCTCTGATTTATAGCCAGTCAGCCAGAAGCACAGGTGAGAACCTGGATTTGAGATGGGCATGAGAAATGTTTGTGGTGGAAAAGCAGTCTATAGGACCAAGTCCTTAACCTGTGGAATTCGATGTTATCTCCAGGTACACAGTATCGGAATAGAGTTGGACTTTTAGACACTCGACTGGTGTCCAAGAATTGCTTGGTGGTATGTAGGAAACTCCCATCACCACCACTTAAGACACATACACACACACACACACACACACACACACACACACACACACACACACACTGGAATTGGGCTCAAGTTAGTACAGGCATGGTGAAAAGTGGAAGCCGCATCTGTGACCTACACCACAGCTCACGGCAATGCCAGATCCTTAACCCGCTGTGCGAGGCCAGGAATCAAACTTGCGTCCTCATGGATACTAGCTGGATTCATTGCCCTGTGCCACAGTGGGAACTCCTCACTGTTCTGTTTGATGCTGTACTTTTCCTGGAACTTGTGAAGGTTGTTTGAGGAGGATGGGTGTCAGCACAGTGCCCCAGGAAGACAGTCTGGCAGCTGAGTGCACAAAGGATTGGTCAGCAGAGAAAGAGTAAAGAAAACAAGTCTGATGAAATGACTGACCACGTACAGTCCTGGCGAGGATTACAGGAGAAAAAGAATGTAAAGTGTTGGCCAGGGTGCCGATCACAGAGCAAACCACCCATAACATGCTTACTTCTTCTTCCTTCCCTCCTTCCTTCTTGTACAGATCATCAGTGCCTGTGCTAAACGTGTTCTGTTATTGCTGCTGCTGCTACCATGCTGTTCTTCCTTGTCACCTTCTTGCCCCCCCATTCTAATCATCATGATAGTTACAGCTGTAGAATAGTAATCAACATTATTATTATCGCCGCTGCTGTTATTGTCGGTAGGAACTGCAAAGGAATGGGCAGCCTTGAACAACACGTCTAGGAGGCCTTTGGGGAGTCCGAGGAGAGAGAGGAGACACAGACACTGGGTGAGCAGGCACAGTGAGGAGTACACCCCGGAACGTGAATGCATCACTGAGCAGACGCCTATGCTCCCTGCTGTAAACATCTGTAAACATCACTGGGACAAAAATAAAAGATGGTGAACTACGGGGTGCTTTCAAGTGGAAAATTACTGAGTTGAGTTCAATCTGATCCCAGCAGGGGACGCAACCTGCTGCCTGAAGGCATGTGGGATGAATAGGAGCAGGCAAAGGAAAGGCAGTGGGTTGCCCTTCAACCCTCTGGCAGAGGAAAGCTGCCAAACCTCTGCCTTGAACTCGGGGACTCTCAGGAGGTCAGCTTTGGATGAACATGGAAGATGAGGCAGAAAGAGAATGTCGAGGCGAGTGTCATGCAGCGGGGGTTTGGGATCGTCATATGCACACTGAGGTCTATGGACTGACTGGCCTACAGGGACCTGCCGCAGAGCACAGGGAACTCTACCAGTAGGGATAGTCTGTGTGGGAAAAGAATCTAAAAGAGAATGGACGTGTGTCAGTATAATCGAATCACACTGTTGTACAGCAGAAATTATCACAGCCTTGTAAATCAACTAGACATCAATAACAACCTAAAAAATAAATAAATAAAATAAAATATATAATGGTAAATTAAAAAAAAAAATCTTTTGAACCAAACAGCATCCCCGAAGGATGGAGGGTGTGGCTTTGGCCAAGTGATTGGTTCAGAATCAGGAAGAGCACTGGCTGGAGACATGACACTGAGGGCAGATGACTTCTGGGTTTACCTAGGCACAGTGAGGCTCACTCTGGAAAACGAATGATGATGGGCTTCAGGAACAACATGGCCTATGCCTTGAGGTGTTGATTCCTTCTAAAAAGAAAACTCCCCCGCTTTGCGGTCACAACCAGCTGTCCGAGGTGAAGATGAGCAATTTGCAAAGCGCACCAGGACAGGTGTACTGGGTGTCCTCCAGCTCTCTTCTCCCTACTTTCATCTTTCCCAGCAGCCCTTGTTTTCCATGCTGAGATTTCTTTGAGCCTGACTCCCCCTCAAGTGCTGGCACTGGATCGCGTGACCTAAATTAAGCCAATGGGACCGTTTCATTCTCTTGCCCTCATTGATTGGTTCTCTTTTGTTCATGAAATTAGATACTGGAGTCATAGTCTGGGAACTTTTACCCACTGCAATGAGATCAGCTTGTTCTCTCCTTCTGTGAAAATTCCCCATGCCTAGATATGAGGCCATGAGGGCTGCCATCTGGACCCAGAGCTGGCACCAAAGGAAGGGCAGCTGAGAGAACCCCTGCCAGCATCCCTGTCCTAATGATGCCACTGCTGAGCATTTGCCATGAGGCAACCACTGTGCTAACTGCCCTATTTTCACTAACTCATTGAATATTACCTAACCCCCCCTGGACCCCCAGTCAAACCTTTTGCTCCCATCAGCTTATAGACAAGGCATCTGAAGCTTAGAGAGGTGGGCAAGGTACCCAAGATTTCACAGCTAAGAATGGATTGGAACTGGGAGTTGAAGCCAGCCTAGAAGGGGCCAGCTCGGATTCTTCAGCCCTGTGCTGTTTTGGTACGTGAATTCTCAGAGTGGGAAGAGGACGTGGTTAAAAAGAAGGGACTCATCACAACACCCCTTTGCCCCTCCCCTCACACCCAGACCAAATTCAGAAGCTGATGTTTCAGTGGCAAAAGATGCAAGTTACTGACAAGACGCAAGGGTGTCTCAGAGTTGACCTCCTCTTTAGCCATATTCTCTCATGTTACGGTCAAAATACATGAAACAAGATAATGCGGGTCCTTGAAGTTTATGGGCACTAGATAAGAGACAAAAGGTCTCACATCTTTTCAAGGTAGCTCTGGGGCTGGGTGCACCCTTCTCTCAGCATCAGTCTTGGGGATCCATCAGGGGCAGGAAGGCTAAAACCAGCCTCTCGCCTGATCTACAAAACCACCAGGCTTGGTCCAGAGGAAACCTGTTAGGTTCTTGCTGGACTTTGGACATTCCCCATGCCTAGCTTTCAGCTCCATATCTTACTGCTAAAGAAAACCACACCCAGGAACTCAATGCAGTGCCATCTCTTCTCTACCCAATGTTGGAACTTTGAGCATCTGTGAGTGAAGTCTCTTTCTAAAAAATTATAATGTAGGCTTTTGTTGAAGAGCTGGACAGGTGAGCACTCCTGTTCTCTTATCCTGGTCATGAAAAGTCTTTTCAGAAGACCGGGTCACTGTGAAATGGTGACATAATTCAATGGGCTTTACCATATGGACTCTTCTCTAAAGAGCTCAGCAGACTCTCTGGTGTCCTGGAGGATCGAAATATTTTCAACAGGAGAAAACTCTCAATTTCAAGTCCAGACACTTTGATGTAGAGAAGAGTCACTGGTGGGATGTGAATCATCACCTCTGGACAACAGCTTATCAAAAAAATTTGTAACTGTCATGATGTCCTATAGTGTAAGTCACTAATGCGTTCCACCTGCAAATTACCAACACCGTTGCCTTCAATAAAGCAAAAGGTTTCTTTCATCACCAGGGAGTCAGTAAATATTAAAATTCCCTCTTTGGTGCTCATTCTAGCTAGGGCAATTATCTCGGAGGACTATTCACAATGGACTCAATTTGGAAATAATTATTCTCAGCAATGCCAGTTGGTAGTTTCCATGGGCTCCTTGCCTCTGCAGGCATGAAAACTAGTTTTGATTCCAAGAGTGCATGTGTTTAAATTTCCCCATGTCAGTTCAGTGCCTAGGAAGACAGAAGGAAATTTTCTAGGTCTTCCATTTTTTTTGCAAAAGAAAGATCTTCTCCATCTACCAAGAGGGATGTGTTTTAGCCACCTGATAGACATTTAGAAAAGTGCAGGGTGAACTTTAAATAATGTGCACACAAGAAGACAAAATGGAATAAGGGGTCCTGGCCTGTCCCTCTCGCCTTCCGATGAAGCCCTCGATGGCCTGGTACCAACAACTCCAAAGATCATTGTCTTCTCTGCTTCCTCTCTCTTTCTCTTTGTTGATCTTCCACGGGCTTTTCCACCAATCCGTGGGCACACCAGCAGGAGTCCTGGGACTGACCCTCAGCTGCCTGCTCTTTGGATGGGAAGGCCATTCTGATGCACCCTCAGGGGATCCCCTAAACCTAAACAGTCCTTTAAAGACTCTGTCCCTCATCTTCATCCTGCAGCCCATTACGTCACTTGAAGTTACAGCAGGAGAGAAAACTCACCCCTGCCAGGGCTCAGATCACTCCCAGACTTTTATACCCCACACAGCTATCAGTCAGCCACCAGTGAGCATTCAAGAGAGCATGCTTTGATTTTTGTTTCTTTTATTTCTTGCACACACAAAGCTTTTCAAGGGTGTTGTGCTACTTACCAAATGACAGACGCCCTCAGCATCACTGCCAGATACTGGCAAGGAATTGGTTTCCTTTTCTTTCTTTCTTTCCTTTTTTTTCCTAGCCTGGGACAATGAAGAAGAGATTTCTCTGTGCCCAGATTTGGAGTTTCTCCAACCTTTCAACTTTATTGCCCAACAGAGTCTCCAACTGTGTTTGTGGAAGGGATGGAGACCATTAAAATTCATTTGGTCCCGAGTCTCCAGAGGAAGAAGCACACTGGCATCCTACTGCCTCTCCAGCACGTGGGATCTGATAGATTCCCATCTCCTTGGGAGTCAGTGAACAAATGAATGATAATAACGTGGTGTCCTCTGTGCCTGCTGTCCCTCACCTGGTTCCCTCTGTGACCAAGAGCATGGGTTTCCTAGTAAAGGGGCTCAGCCAGGTCAGCAACTCTGCGTGTTGTCCTGAACAAGAGAAGACTTGCGTGAGGAAACCAGGAGCCGGTTTATACGGTAGCGTGTGTGACCTTCCATGAACAAAAGCAGCTAAAATCTCAAAAACACTACAACTTGAGGTTACTGAAAGGCTGCTTTCAGAGACGCCTGCAGAATCCAGTCGTGGTTCAATGCCAGCCACGTGAGACAAAGGGACTAATGAAAGTAAGTCTTTGGAATGAGAAAGAGAAAATACATGCATTTCCCACTTTATTTTTTTCTCTACAGACTTTTGCCAAGAGTTTGGGAGAGAGGGAGTCAGAGTCAGGAGCTTTCAGTAACTGAGCATCCACAGGAAAGCCACAACCATGCAGGTGCTTCAAGCGTAGGGACAAGCATGATCTCAGCACACATGGCCAGTTGTCTCACATGGCAGTCCCCACACCTGCCTCTGAGCAACCTCCCTACCTTCACACCACTTCTTCCCCCATGATCACTGTTATAGTTTATTTCACACTTCCTCAAATCCAGCTTCTACTAAATTTTAAATCGGTTGGCCAGCCCTGAAGCAAGTCTTTAGCAGACCATGTGATTTTCCTGGAAGATGCTCTCTGTGTAAATGTCTTGGGAAACTTAAAACTCACCCAACATCTTTGTCACTTTTTTGGAATAAAAACAGTCCTTTTTCAAGGTCAGTGATAGATCTTAAAAATCTCATCCGGAAGGAGAGTGCCATTTTGAATACCACCTAGTAAAATCTTGTAAAATGGAAACTACATTCCTTTGCTAATGAGAATCCAAGTCTGAGAACTGAGGCAAATGAGACTAATAATATTAATGATAACTTGGGCATATTAACTGAGGCATATTAAATTAATAATAGCATTATTATTAATGATAGTATTAATGAAATAATAAGCATCTTTCCTCTTATTATCTTTCTCTTCCTGCTTCTTCTCCTCCTCCTCCTTCTTCTTACTATTATTATTGTTATTGGTAATAACTGTTTTCTTCAAATGGAATCTGCAGCCTAAAGAATGGCAAAAATTCATTCTATGAATCTAGAGTGTTTTTTAGAATGAAGAATAAGTGAATGCAAAGGGCTAAAATGATCTTGATGTGTTTTAAGATGAATAAGAGAGAGAGAAGCGCAAGAGTAGAGTGAACAAACAGAATGCAAAGAAATGAGGTCTCTGAGGTAGGCAGAGACCAGATGCTATGGGACCCTATGGATGGCAGCCATGTCTATTTTGGTTTGGCTTGGGTTGGTTTTGCTTGTTTCTTTTCGAGCAAAATTGGACACCATTGGAGAATTTTAAGTAGAGTATTAACTGAATGGATTTACAAGGTTTTTGGAAAATTTTATATATATGTCTCAACTTTACCATTTTTGAGTGTGCAGTTCAGTTCCATTAAGAATATTTACATGGTTGTAAAACACATCCACAGAATTTTTAATCTTGAAAGACTGAAACTCTGTACTTTAAGTGGGTTCCCTCAGATATCTGCTTTCCTGGAGCCATGTACCTTTTCTTTAGGACACTTAACTTGGACGGTAATTATGGGTTTCTTAATTGTGGTTTAATTGATGATTTTTCCCCATCTAACTTCCTTTCCTAACCCTATCCCATTGTATGCTCTGAGGTTACAGACTTCCTGCTGATTTTTACTCAACATTTAACACTGGAGCCAACACTCAGTAGCACCTTGATATATCTGAAATAAATGAATAAGTGACTTATCAGGACTATTCACTTCCAGGAATTATTTTCCTATTGGTTAAATACAAGATATTTTCAGAAAGCCATTTTTACTAGTCATGAATTTGTGTATTTTTGGATTCTTTTTATAAACAGAGCTCAATTGAGTTATGCATGTCAGAGTGAGAATGAGTGTCTACAAGCTTTACGTTTCTGCTATTGACAGTGACATACTGAAAGTGACAACTATATAAAAGTGATTGACAATCAACAGCTTAAAGGAATACTTCGAGCCCATCCACTGAGCAAGAAACTGCATAACTAGGGCAAAATCCCCAAGTCTGGCAAAGAGAAAAACAATTTGAGTGGACTTTGCTTTTTAAATAGAAATGCCAACTTGATGCATTTTATTTTGCTTTTGCAGAATAAAGTTCGCAAGTCTGCAATAAATGCTCATGCCTAGAGTTTTCAGAAAACTAATATGGTAGCAGGAGAACTCATCCTTATAACCACTCGTGGTCACCCATCTATCTACCAATCTGAGGTGTCAAGTAAAGCTCAGTGTATCTGAAAAGTATAGGCAGGTCTCAGACTTAGGTCCCCCTGCCTGTTACACTGAGCCCTCTGCACTTTTAATTGAGTGCCATTTAGTTTCTCATTCAAAAGGAACCGGAGACGATTTCTTCCTCCATCACTAATCCCATAGCCTGGGCATCCATCAGCCAATGGAAGCATAAACCGATGCCAGCAGAATCCGAAAAGCAAACATTATTAGGTTCCCAGATGATCTCTGAAATAAACTAGCTGATGTTTAAGGACAAGGGGATGTGAATTCAAAGCTGGATGCGCTGGCATCCTTGGCTCAAAGCAAATAGATTCCCAACAGGAGGGCTGTGAGAATGCTCTGAATCAGACATACTTGTCAGAACACCGTCGGTGCTGCTCTATCATGCAGGTGTGTCGTACTCCCTGGAGACAGATGGGCCCTGATAGTGGGGGTGCTCCATGTCACCAGAGGCATACGAGTCCCTTTTCTCTAAGCTGACATTCCACTGAAAGAAGAAAGAAATTTTTTGGTGTCATTGCTTAAACTTTGAAAGATAAGGAGCAGGTTTAAGTATAAGCAGATAGAAGGCTGCACTTACAAAGGAAGAGACTACAGTGTTGGGCTCATCCATCAAGGGTACTTTTAGGAGGAAGATCTACTTAAGCGAAGTCCTTCTCATAAGGCACAATTCCCTTCAGTGTATAGCTGGCTTCCAAGAGGGATGAGGTAGGTTACAAATGACAGCTACAAATTTACCCCTTCCCTGTCTGCACACACCTTTTCAAGGTGAGCCTTATGTTTCTTCCATTACTGTCGCTCTATCCCTTGACTCTGGGGTCGGCTGTGTGACTTGCTTTGGCTAATTATATATTAGCATATATAATGCAAGCAGAGGCTAGAAAGCGCTTGTAAATTAGGGATTGCCTTCTCCCTCCACTTGGAACTCTGAGACCCATGTTTGCCTGTTCACTAAACCTGTGCTAGCCTCCTAGAGAGGCCACGTGGAGGAAAACTGAAGCACTGCAGGAGATCACATGAGGAAAGCCATTCTATATAATCCAGCCCAAAGCATGAATAAGCCCAGGCAAAACCAGTGGAAAAAAAAAAAAAGTCCTGCTGAGCCTAGTCCATTTTGCTGCCACAGAGAAATATAAGCTAATAACTCATTTTTGTTTTAAGCCAGGAATTGTTGGGACTGTTTGTTACACAGCAAAAGCTAACTGTTACAAGGGCATAAATGTTATGAATCCCTGAGCTTTTGCCATCTCTTTTATCAAATTGAGTCTAGAGAAATGGAGGAGAGATGAAGAAAGGCTGTTCATAAATAACTATAAATATTTGGGGCCTGTACTTAATATTTATTTTTTCATTTATTAAGTTTATTGAAGTACAATTGGCTTACAGTGTTGTGATAATTTCTGCTGTGCAATAAAGTGATTCAGTTATACATGTACACACATCCATTCATTTTCAGATTCTTTTCCCATATAGATTATCTCAGGATATTGGGTAGAGCTCCCTGTGCTATACGGCAGGTCCCCACCGAACAATATTCATTTTTAACAAGTATTTTGTTGGAAAAGTAAAGCAGGCACATGGCAAAGAGTCAATGAGCAGAAAATGGTATATTATGAATTGTTAGTCTCCTCCAACCCTGAAGCCTCCTTCTCCTGAACAAACAGTATTATCAGTTTCTTATCTGCCTTTCCAGAATATACCCAGGCATCCATATGTTTAAGTGTACATACACAAATGTGATCGTACTGCTTACACTGCTCCATACTTTCCTTTTGCTCCACTCATGTACATCTAAGTCTACATTAATAGCTAAACTGGATCAATATTTATCATCTTTCCATAGTATCACATTGAAACCTACCTCACCCATTAAGTGGCTACATAATAGTACTGTGTACAAGCTATAGCACAACATACCAAGAAGGAAGAGAGCCTCGCCCATGACTAACAAGGAAGCTGATATACACGGTCCATTCAGGTGCACTTGTCACCACAGAGAAGGTAAGTGGGGTCAGGTGCTAATGGCAAAAAATTCAAAGATATCAATTTTTTCTCATAAAATGGAAATTGCCAAACACACAGGCTGTCAGCACAATTCATCCATCATCAGTGCACCTTCTCTTTCTCCTAGCTCTCAATCGTAATGCTTGTTAAGCATATACATGTTAGGTACTTTGCTAGATTCTTAGATGCACAACCACCAGTGTTCCTTAAAACAGTCTACCAAAATGGGTTCTGTGCCATCCCATTTCACAGATGAGAAAACTGAGACTGTAAGATTAGGAAGATTAAATAATTTCTTCAAGGTCCTTAGTGGCAGAGTCAAGACCTGAGCTTCTAATTATACCATTGCTTCAGGAGCCTCTTCTTAGGTTTCTCCTGGAGCTTCATAAAGCCTGAGATTACAGGCCTCGAAGGAGTCATGGTAAGTGGGACAGGGACTCTGATGTCAACTTACTCTGGGGTCCCAACAATAACAGTTGATTTGGGTCCCCACGGGTGGATCTGCACAACTTCCCACGGGTCAGAAACATCTAATGGAATCATATGATCTTTCCACATCCTCCCAATGCCTAAGATTAATGCCTGAAGGACAAGTGAGGTCCTGTTTAAGCTCTAACTAGGTAGCGTTCTGTTAAGGAAGGAATAACCCAACCCATTTCCAGGCAGCTAGGGAACCAGGGTTTCATGCTTCTGAAGCACCAAGTGGGCCCTCAAAGTCAAGGACCCAGCTTCCCTCAGCTAGAACATAACCACCCACGCAGGAAACTTGTCTCGGTCACCGTCTCTTGGGCACCTACCAGAATCTCCATCAAGTATCTAGCAAATTGAGTGAGTGAATCTAGAATGGAAAGTAAGTCCTAAGAAGAGTGTGAGAATCAAGATGTACCCGTACTGTCAATAAAGAGCCTCAAGGAAGAACCACTCAATTCTAGCAGCTTCGAAAAGAGTATGAAAAGGGGTTCTGGGCACCCAGCCGGGTCCCCAGTAAATGTCTATGAAATGAATGCATATTCATCTCAGAACGAGACCAGAGGCTGTGATAAACAGGGCTCGCGTCTGTAAGAACTTTCAACTGGAAAGACACAAAAAGACACCAGGATGGCCTATCAACTTTGTCCGGCTGGAGGACACAGGCTCAGACTAAAAACCAGGGAGTGAGAGCAGTGTGGTCAGGGTTGGCATTGCCCCGCCCACGCACGCACTGGGCAGATCGAGGAGAAAGGGGCTCCATCAGAATGGCCCGGGAAGGGGGAAGGAAGAGAGGGATGCAGTGGGAACAGCTCCCCCAAGCCCACGCTGACCGAGGGCAGCAGGCGGTCCCTAGGCAGGCAGAACGCTTACCCAAGGGCTGAGATAAAAGGGCATCATCTTACTGGCCAAAGACAACTTCAAAAGATGGTGATTTGGAGCTCCCCGGTGGCTCAGTGAGTTACGGATCCAGGGTTGTCACTGCTGTGGCTCTGTTTACTGCGTGGCGCACGTTTGATCCCCGGCCTGGGAACTTAGGCATACCACAGGCAACAACAGCAACAACAACCACCACCCACAGAAACCAAACCATCGTGACTTATTTGCTACACGTGTATCAGAATTTAGTTCATAGTCATGGCAGGGAAGGAGAATGGTACCGTCACATCTGGTCAAGGGATCAAGTGTTGATGTCTGTCTTGAGCTCTTCCAAGACCCTCCTATTCCTATGTTCAGTGTTTCTTCCCTGTCCTCCCACAGCTTCTGCAGTTACATTCCCTACGCTGACAATGCCTTAACCCTGGTTCTTTTCCATGGTTGGTCCCCTAGAGGAAAGGAACTCTACTGATTTCACAAGCACATGGAAGACACGTGGTAGGTACTTAACTATATATATATATATATATATATATATATATATATATATATATATATATTTTGCTTTTTAGGGCTGCACCCATGGCATATGGAAGTTCCCAGGCTAGGGGTCAAGTTGGAGCTGCAGGTGCCTGTCTACACCACGGACACAGGAATGTAGGATCCGAGCCATGCCTGAGACCGACCCCACAGCTCACGGCAACACAGATCCTTAACCCAAGAGCCAGGCTCGCATCCTCACGGATACTAGTCGGGTTCATAACCTGCTAAGCCACAATGGGAACTCCTTAATTAGATTTCTGATGAGGCTGACCTGGGCAGAATCCTCCCCCATTGCTAAGTAGTGGATATCAGATATGCAATCTGGATTCTCTCTGGCGGCTGTTGATGACTCGGCAATATCAGGTAAACATTCATTAAATACCCTCGAGTTGAAAGGATCTCTAAGAGTGTGAGAGTGTGTGTGTGTGTGTGTGTGTGTGTGTGTGTGTATGGGCAGGTGTGTGCATGTGCGTGGGCTGGGGGGGTGGCACAGCAGAGGAGAGTGTGTATGCCCTGATCGATGGCGTGCTGAAATCAGAGGGTCTTCTTCTTACAGGAAGTTTCATTAAGTTCCCCAGTACTCTGCCAATTAGGAAAAGGATGGAAGATCCTGTCCTGATAGTCTCAGCGTGACGATGAGGTATTTAAGAAGAGTTGGCATCACTCGACACGTCCTAGAAAATGTGCCAGAACTCAGATTTTCAGGAAAGGCTCCCTCATCTTGTTTTGACCAAGGGGAACTGCATCATCCACAGTTCGCACAAGAAGACATGAAGCCCTGTGCTAATTCGGTGGTGGGGCTTTTCTCTAAGACGTGCTGAGAAATGCTGGAAGCCCTCCAAGCGGCAGCAGGTGAACACCCAGGAAGCCCTTCTCCAAACAGAGCTGGACCAAGGCGCCCGCCCTCACCGCATCTTTGTACCCGTCGCCTTTGTAATCTGAGCAGGTGACAACTTCATTCAGCTCTTAGCAACAAGAGGAGGGATCGATTCCCAGAGAATGGCCTCATGACTGGAGACTGGGACACAAACCATAAATGGAGACTTTCTGATTCCAAGTGAAATTATAGTTTGCCCTGCGAGATTGCACAATAAATCAGGGGAAAAAACCAGCCAACAGAGGACTCTGGGGTCACTGAAGTGATGTTGACACATTACAATAATGAGAACTTGAAATACCTCATGCCCTATTGATTTTTAAGCTGAATCATTCCCACCGCAGAAGATTACAAGACTCTGTCTTGGAATCATGGCTCACGCGGGAGATGCTGATGAAAAATACACCCAATCCAATCAAAATGAAAGGCTTTACTTGTACTTATTACAAATCTAATACCATTGTCCCTAGGCTGTGTGATAGGCACTTAAGCTACAATGGGGGAAAAAAAATACACTTTTTCTTTTAATTAAAATTGGTCGTACCTTTTTTCCTTCTTTTTTTTTAAACACATGGCTCTTTGCTGGGACTCTACAGTAAAAAAAAAAAAAAAAAATCCCCAAAGAAAACAGGCACAATGGCTCGATTAGCGCATAAAGGGCAATTTCTTGATGCTTTTCTAATTCCAGGGTAGCTTTCAAGTTCCCCGCACCACCATATCATTCTGAAGAATGGAAAATCATGCCCTAACAACCGAGTGATTTCCTAGTCAATAGGAAAAGATATATTCCACCAGCATTTAGCATCTACAGGAAACAAAGGACGCCTTGCTGATCTTTCCTTTTTCCCTGAAAATTCTCCACCGAGCTGAATAAACAGAGTTGTTGAAGGCCCACTGGGGACATAAGTTAATTGCTGACCTGTCACCTAATCAGAGAATTGTAATAATGTATTTTCGCTGTGGTATTAACCATACATCGCTTTGGGCCAAGGGAGTGTTGTGGGGTGGGGGCGGCGGTGAAGGCTCTGGAATTTTGCTGCTTGCCATAGACCCTACACAAGGTTGGGACAATATTTTAACTGGGTGACCAGAGATAACGGTGCCACGGCTTTTCCTTTGCCTCTCGTCCTGGACATATCACAGAAAATAATTACCTACATTTCTTGGCTTTAGGATGGGGGAACTAGCGAGGAACAACCTGCTTTCCTTGGTAGGTCTCTGAAAACATTATTCAATTATTAGAGACGTAATTACGACTTAGGTTGATTAGGATTTAATACATAAGATTCTGGCACAATCCAATATGATCCTACATTCTTTGGAAAAAAAAAAAAAACATTTACGGAGGTCCTAATACAGGTCAGGCATTGTGCTAGGGATTAATTATATATTGTTCAACTGTTCTCTGTCTTCAGGAAGTTCACAACCTATCATTATAATCTAATTGTTAAGATGAACACCTGCAGGCAAAACCTATGGCTCGAAAAGGGCCTGATTGTGGAAGAAACCCTCATGTCAGACTGAAGGGCTTGACTGAACTAAATGGATGGTATTTAGAAGCTAACTGATCTTTCTTTTATCGCAGATCCCCTCATTGTGTTTCTTCTGTTAACGTGACTGGACGGCGTCTCGCTCTTTTTGGAAAATATCCATTCCTGCTTATAAATCTCCTTGAATGCTACTCGTTCAGGAATTGTGTCAGCCTTGGGGGGGGGGTGCTGGCCAGAAAGTGTCATCTTTGGGAGTCCCCCTGCAGCGCAAAAGGTTAAGGATTCAGTGCTGTCACTGCAGGGGCTCTGGTCATCGCTGTGGTGCAAGCTTGGCCAAAAAAAAAAAAAAGGCCATCTTTTGACATGGCTTCTATGGGGACCTAGATTCTTACCTAGGTCGTTATATTGATGGACATGATTGAAAGCAAGTGTGTGATCTAAGACACTTTTGCACGCATGTTGGTAGAAAAGAGTTTGAAACTGGTATGAAGGAGGGGGTCCTGGGGGTACGCCCCCCGGGAAGTTCCGCGGCAGCCCCCCGAGAGCGGTTCTTCTGTCTTCGCACCAAGTTCTCTCTGCAAGCCTCCCTCTGCGGTTCACTGACAGTCTAGTTACCGAGTTAAAAAGCCGCCGAGAACTGAGGTTTGTAGAGGCCGCACTTATTTTGACTTGTGTCCCAGCCAACGTCGCCCTTGGAAGACCTGGTCTGTCAGGCACACAACAGGCTCCTCTCACTAACGTCAGTTATAAAACACAGTTGTTAAGCCTCCTGTTTGTGGACCTAGGCTGCCGGGGTCAGATCCAGGGTTCACTCAGTGATCCTGAGTAAATTACCGTCTCGAAAACAGCTCCCGCCTCTGTAAGGTGCAGACAACGCGGGCCCCCACCCCGGGAGAGGCTTAGGAGGCTTAAATAAGCCAATCAATGCACAGCGCTTCCCACAGTGCTTATCAGATATGATACCCCGTGCATCTGAGCCGTGATGTTTTCCCCCAAGGACCCCGGGGCCCTTAGCTCGGAGGCATTTACTTTGATTTTTCAGAGCTCAGTTCAGCAAAGGGCAGTGGGGTGCGGAAACCGTCCCGGGAACTGTGGCTATACTGATGTGTTCAAGGGGGCAGCCCAGACTGATTCATCTGATGGTTTCTCCATCAGCAAGACCACGCACCATGGCTATTCAAAGTTAGGCTCTGAGAAACCGTTCTAACTCTTGAGGAACGCAATTCCAGCCACAGGCGGGCCTCACACACAGCAGGCTCCCAAGACGCAAAAGGATAACAAAAAGTCAAACGAAGCTCCTGAGAAACACCGGTGTCACGAAGTTGAGAAATGAGATGACATCATTATTTCCTCTCCAAGAGGCCTCTGCCACTGCACACGCTGGCAGTCTAGCCTAAGTTTATAGGACAGAAAGAAAAGAGCACGTGTCGTTGATAGATGCCAGTATATAAATACCAGTGCTTGAGGCCATGCCTTGCAGATCCCCCCGGCCGTTTTCTGCAAGACACCCCAGAGCAGCTCATAGCATTCTTGTTAATGTTTCATGGAATCTTTCCATCAACGCACGCTCCTTCTTGCCTTCAACATTTTGTCCTGTCACTGCAACAGATGGCTTTACACTGGAGCATCTGAAAATATTAAATACTTTATAAGCCTGGTGGAAATATGAAACGCCTTGGGAGGATGAATAGCTCCATGATTCATGTAAAAGAGCCATATGCAAGATGCGGTGAGAAACAAGTACCTTTAAGTTGCGCTGTTGCACAGACGTGGGACCATCAATTCCACATCTTCTCTGAAGGAAGACGTGGGACCATCAATTCCACATCATCTCTGAAAGCAGACGGACCACCAGGGGCTCAGCTTTCCCTAAGACCACTCCGGGCCACGCGGGAACTCAGAACACACCGCTACCAAGAGCCGTGAAATATCGCGGTGTGTAACCAAGGAAGAATTGTCAGACCTACCTCCTGGAGCTCTAAAAGCCAGAAGAAACCTCCATCTGCCTGAGAGGTTCGAAGACAGGAAGCTCCTATCAGAGCCAGTGAAGGCAGCTCGCTGGCCCTTCTCTACACACAAATCCACTGCGAGTTTCTTTTCAGAGCCGTATTGAGAGACGGCGACCCCACCCAATGAGTGCGGCCATCTCGGCCAGCCCAGAAGGTAACACCAACAGATCTGGGGATCAGGTTCAGATCATCGATAGTCGTTAAAATGAGAGATTTTTCAAGCCAGACTGCCTAACCCTAAGGGCCGCTGGCTGTACTGACTTAACAAGGGACTCCGGTGTTCCGAATCTGATTCTTCATTGGTAAGTGGGGCAACAGCAGCACGCACACCCTAAGGTTGTTGTGGGGACCGAAGTGGTAGCTTACACGACAGACTCAGGACACAGACGGGCACAGGGTGGGTGCCGCACAAAGGCTGGCCAGTCTCTAGATTTAGTACTCTGTTTGGAGAGAAATCAACACTCAGCTGTGGGTACGATTTCACATTTTTCCTTTAGTGTGTGCGTGACTGGCATTGACTTTCAAAAGGTGCAACATGTTAATATTTGCCATAATGTGGATGAATCCAAGCTAGCCGAAGCCCTCTCCTGGCCATTTATCCCAGAGAAGTGAAACCCAGGCTCGCACCAAAACCTGCCCACCAGCGTTCACAGCAGCTTTATTTGTGAGATCCGCAAAGAGCCCAGATGACCTTCAACGGGTGAGGGGTTAGACAGATGGTGGCACATACCACCTGCTGCGGAATATTACTGAGTGGTGAAAAGGAACATGTGATGCATGGACGTGGGAATCGAGATAAAACTCCAGGGAATGTTGATGCTGGAATGAGCCAATCCCAAAAGGTTCCACAGAGTGTGGTTCCACTTATACGACATGTTTGGAATGACAGAATTTTAGAAAGAGAGGACAGAGGAGTGGTGGACGGAGGTTAGGATGGGGGTGGGTAGCGGTGAGAGGGGTCCATGTGGTTATAAAAGGCATTTTTCTGATGGACGGGCTCCGTATCTTATCTATGGTGGTGGATCCCCGAACCCACACTCATCAGAAATGTGTGTACAACTAAATCCACATACAAACGAGCGCAGGTCAGTCTGGGAAAATGTAAGATGAGTCGGTTGTGGCAATGTCAGTATCTCAAATATGATGTCATAGTCTGATTTTGCAAAATTTTGCTCTTGGAACTGGTAAAGCGTATTATTTCCCAAGACTGCACATGGCTCTACAAAAACCACCTCAACAGAAGTTTCCATGGAAAACAAAGCCAAAGCCTACACGAAGGTGAGGATTCAGAGCCCTCAAGATGCTGAGGGGACACCCACCCTCCTCCCTGTGTTTTCCAGGACTAAGGAAAGCCTGCTCACAGAGTCCACTTTGCATCTTTCTAGTCACGCTGTTAAACTACTCAATACATATGAATTTTTTTTTTTCTATTTAATGATGCATCGGTTACACCGAATAGTTCTAGGCTTTGTGTATGCAGTTGGCACCTTTAAAGGAACAGGAGGTCGGCTGTGTGGAGCACGGGTTTCTGAACCCACCTGAACGGCGCCTGCCTTCCTCTGAAGTGTTTTATTATTCCGAGTCAGGCCTGCCGAGTCTCCCAAGGTATGAAGTTCAGTTCGAGATAAAAATATTTTATCTGCCCTTACGGCAAATTGAAAGGCTATAGAAAGGGTTTTGTTATTGCAGTGTTTTCATAAATATATAGTAAACATCTTTCACAGCGGGAAATTCAGCACAAAATACAATTTTCATACACAGTCATTCGTGTGGCTGGCACGGGAAGATGAAATGACCCAGAGATGAATAAAAAAAATAATAGTATACAACTTTTAGCAGCCCACAGTCCCTGACAGGCACGCGCCGCTGGGAGGATAAGGATCGTGATTTTCGCAGTCCCTCCAATGAATGACAAGTGTCTGCCCCATCGGGGGAATTTCCTTTTCCTCTGTGGCCAAACCATTACGCTTAACACTTGGCTTTATCATTTTCAGAAATTGCCAACAACCAACCAGCCGATTTTCAGACCCCAAACCTGAGCCAGGACATCATTTGAAACCAAGCGATTTTTACGTATCTCTCTTTTTAGGTCTCCCTTAAGCACATCTTCAAAGCAATTTGGGTGGCCTGTGTGTAAGACAGGGTCTCTCTGTTGATGTCTAAGCTGACCGACACCAGCTCGGGAGCGAGGGGTTGGTCATAGATTATTTGCCAAATCGAAACTCTTTTTTTTTTTTCTAATTTTTTTAATGATCAAAGCAGCGCATGTCTGTTGAAGATAAAAAGGAATAAAGGTATCATCTATTTTTAACAGCTTCATTGAGGTATGAGTGATAAAAAAAAAAAAAACCTGCACGTTTCACGTGGACAATCTGATGAATTTGGACACATAAATCCACCTGTCACACCATCACCACAACTAAGGTAATAAACACATCCATCACTTCTGAAAGGCCCCTTGTGTCCTGTGTGTGTGTGTGTGTGTGAGAGAGAGAGAGAGAGAGAGGGAGAGAGAGAGAATGTGAGAGAGAGAGAGATCACTCAACATGAGCTCTGCCCACCCTCAACAACATGTTATTTAATTTTTTTTTTTGGCCACAGCCACAGCAGGCAGAAGTTCCCGGGTCACCGGGTCAGGGATGGAACCACCGCCACAGCAGTGACAACACCAGATCCTTAACCCACTGAGCCACCAGTGAACTCCACACCCTTGGCACATTTTTAAGTGCACTATACCACCTTGCTCTCTTTGGGCACCGTATTGGACAGCGGGTCTCTAGAACTTACTCATCTTGTATAACCTGAAAAGCAAAACTTTCATTTTCCGTCTGCTCCCTTCCCAGCCAAGCTCCACAGTAACCACGAGGGTCCTGCCCTTCTCATCCGTTGCAAGTTCACTGTGTATAGAAAACCCTTGCCCGTGTGGGGCTGTTCGCTAATAAAGTTTTCCAACCACATTCCTGAAGCTCAGACCCTTCACTTCGAGCACTGTAGACACCATTTCAGGTCAACCAAAATCTACTTCATTCCCTGAATGTTTCTTGGCATCCTGTGCTCCATTGTTAGGGATTTTGTTTGCTCCAAATTTTCTCCCCAATGTCCACGATGCTGCAGTCCACCAAACTGCATCTTTGCAAACTTGAGCAATTATATAAACCCTAGAGGGAGACATGCTGGGCCAAAGGATATGCGCTTTGCTTCTAAATAAAAATGTTACCACAATGTCTTCCACAGAAGAATGTACCGTTCCACATGCTCTCCAACAGTGTACAAAATGCCTACCGTATCATATTGCTTTCCAATATGACATGTGGAACGCTGATATGCATAGAACTTTTCACATATCTATACAAATACACACACACACACACACACACACACATATATATATACACATGCATATGTATATATGAACCTATTTTCATACTCTTGGTATTTATACTTATCTTTCTGAAAACCATATACATGCTCTTTGCCAGTTTTCCTTCTGTGTCACTAATTGGTAAATCTGTATACCCATCCATCCACCACTCACATATCCAGCCAGCCAGCCAGCCAGCCAGCCATTACATATCCATCCATCCATCCATCCATCCATCCATTCACATATCCATCCATCCATCCATTCACATATCCATCCATCCATCCATTCACATATCCATCCATCCATCCATCCATCCATATATTCTGTCAAGATTGTAAGACTCTTAGTCCTAAATGAAGGATCACAGGGACTTCCCAGGGTTAACCAAATCTGATATATGTCAAATTCATCTTTCACCAACGTAAGAATAAAGAGCCCTGTGGCTCTGAGTCAAAAAGAAGGCAGAAACAGTATTTGAAGTCATAAAATTTCAAATGTGACTACCAACCCAACTCACTAACAGTTATTAAAAATAGAAAAATAGTATCAAGACTCGGTCTCCACTCATGAAAAACAGGTGTAATAAAAGCACCCATCTCATCAAGTTGCTGGGAGTATTCAGTTCAATAATGTATATTCAGAAGGTAACACAATGTACGGCTCGTGCAAATACCCAATACTAACGATGATAATGTAAAATTCTATATATTAAGCAATTCCCTAATATATTACAAAACCTTGTTTCTTTTTCTATCCTTAGCAGCAGGTGAAGCCTGAACCACTTACACGTTGATGACCCTCGGTATTTTTAGCTCTCTGTGCAAACTCTGTCACAGGGATTCAGCAGAAACCCACTTTCTCTTTGTTGGATGCACCCTTAATGGCACACAACGTTTATCACCGGTTGTCTTTATTTTTAAAAGCAGAGTCACATTAAATGCGGAAATATGTTAGAAATCAGTTCCACTGGATATGGAATGAAAATGGCCATTTTAAATCCAATTTCCTACTGTTTTCTTCTTTTAGTCAATTAAGGAAGATATATGCCTGTGAGCGCTATAGACTAATAGACAACGGAACCTTCTCAGATGGTCTTAGCGCTGTGAGTTTACGCCCATTTATTTGAACAACAAATTTCAGCTTCATTTGAAACCATTTCCTGAATCAACACCTGGATGGAATAGGTATTCCACAAAAGCCAATTCAATAAACTATATTAAAAAAGGATATGTGACAGTAATGGGGCCAACATGAGTCTTCTGACAGTTCTGAAATGGGATTCACTCCGCGCTTTCTGTGTGTAAATGTGAGCTCATTGGGCCTGAAATAATTAGGAAGAAGTGTCATGATTTCCACCTCCCACTCATATCCCGGAATGTTCCGGGGTGGGGGGAGGGTGGTTCAAGAGCCATTTTCCATGCCTTTGACCTTGCTGGATGGCCAGACCGAAGCTATTTGAGCTCAGTGACCCGTCCTTCCTTGTATCCAGAAATCAGTGCCTTCCCTCAGGTAAAATGCGGCCCATTCTTGGCAAATCAGCACCTCTGAGTTTTCCGTAGGGTGATGCATTGTGACCTGTGTACCAGCACCCAAGTAATGCAATGTTTGGTCAGAAGAATGAGGAGGCAGCTGGCATCGAACTGAGATCTGTCAGGTCATTGATCTCCACTGCCAGGACTTCCTCTTCCTCCAATATTTTGCATTCGAGATGCAAGATGCTTCCATTTAAAGCACAAGCCCAGGTGTTCCCATTGTGGCGCAGAGGAGACGAATCCGACTAGTAACCATGAGGTCGCGGGTTCGATCCCTGAAGTCGCTCAGTGGGTTAAGGATCCAGCGTTGCTGTGAGCTGTGGTGTCTGTGGTGTGGGTCACAAACGTGACCCTACCGTGTAGGCAGGGAGCTATAGCTCCAATTCGACCCCTAGCCTGGGAATCTCCGTATGCCGTGGGTGTGGTCCTAGAAAGCTAATAATAATAATAATAATAATAATAATAATAATAATAATAATGTGCAAGCCCATACATACTCTTGACAAGAAACTTTTTAATACATAAATCCCTCCATCCCTTTTCTTTCCTTCATTCAACTGAAATGGATCGAGATTCTCTACTCCCATCTCGGTTTTCTCAACCATCCGTGTGAACACCTTGTACTCTAGACTTGTGAGATTTTTTCTCCTTCTCATTTAGAATAAAGTGTGTCAAACTGGCACTTCTATTTAAACACCTCCACTTGTTTTCCTCTTCATGGATTTTACTATACACTTGAAATTCAATAGAGAAAGAGATGGTCATGCTCATCCCCAATGGTCTAAATGGGGAGAGGTCCACCGGCTTTACCAGGATCAGACTGGGACTCGATGTGCCCACATCCACCCTATGCCTCTTGGTAGGGACCATACTGGACTCCCCAGAAAAAATGTAAAGTGCCAGGAACCCAAAAAGTTAAGTTTCTCAAAGAGACCATTCATCCTGTAAATTATGCCCTTTTGAACACGACTGTTTTCCTCTAGTGGTTTCCACTGTTGGAGGTGATCACACAGAAAGAACTCACAAGTTCTACTGACCCTGGAAAAGTGCACGCACAGAGCATTTCAAGAGTAGAAAGTGAAGCTGTGGGCATTATCATCACTTTCATTCAAAAACGTTGTTAGTTTTCTTAACCAACCCGAAGGAAAACTAAAAATTGTCTTTTCTTTCAAAACTCAAATGAAGACGCTGCCAAAATAACTGTGCTTCAGCACATTTAGAAACTCCAGTTATTAATGAGCACAGCAAAGTGGTTAGGAGCGGAGACCGCGGAGTTTAAATCCCAGCTCTGCTACTTAGAAGCTGTGTGACCTTGGGCAAGTTACTCAACTTCTCTGGGCCTTGATCCTTTCCTCTGTAAAAAGTAAATAATAACTATAGCAAACACACAGGCTTCTCTTACGAAGTAAATGAATTAATAGCTTAAAGTGTTTACAACAGTACTTGACACATAGACAACACTATTTGAAGTGTTTAATAAATAAAGGAGCACATAAATCCATGTGCCTAGCTTTGAAAGATAAGAAGAAAATAGTGGTGCTTGAATATCGAGAGGCAGCAGGGAGGTTCTTAGAATTACTGTTGCATGACTCATTTAGTGATGTCGCATTTCTCTTCTCTTGAAATCAGTATCATAAAAAGAAATCTCATTCTGGAGCAGTTGTCAGAGGTAACACTGAGTACATTAGGGAAAAGCAGGTACTTCAATCACAATGACCCATGTCATATTTATAAGGGAAGATGCTCAGAGTAGGCAACTGTGAAATTTTAAAGTCAAATTGTAAGAAAATACAGACTTTTTTTTTTAATGACCACATCTGGGCACATGAAAGATCCTGGGTCAGGGGTGGAATCTGAGCAGCAGCTGCTACCAGTGCTGGATCCTTTAACCCAAGGCACCAGCACAGGGATCAAACCCACACTTCCACAGAGACCTGGGCTGCTGTAGTCGGATTCTTAACCCATTGCACCACAGTGGGAACTCTCAGAAAAAAAATGGACCTTCGATTTTGCATGCTGATCCTAGTCACAGTATCTAATCAGAGACTGAAAAAGTCCAATAACTGAAATTGACTTATCCATCTTCTTGAAAACCTAGGCCAGGCATATATTAGTCACAGCATCACTGATATTGCCCAAAGCAGGATTTCTCGACCTCAGCACTACTGGCCAGATAATTTTTGGTCGTTTGGGGTAGAGGGCTGTCCTGTGCATCCTAAGACATTTGGCAGCATCTCTGGTCCCTACACAATAGCCGCCAGATGCAGCTCTTGCCCAATCGTGACAAACAACATCTCTCCAAAAAGTAGCCAAACGTTATCCTTCCAGTAGGGGAGAGTGAGAAAATTTCTCCTGGCAGAGAATTACCGGCTGAGGACGTTGGTTGAGTATCCATCTTGTACAGCTTCCTAAATTCAGATCAGTACATTTCAGTAGTATCTGGGTACGATGAAGCTAGAAAAAAATCTGGAATTGAACTGCATTCTCTAATTATAACAAGTTTTGAAGGTTATTTCCCCATCTCTAAAGCAGGCATGGCAATATCTGCCTTGCAGAGCAGGGGTAAGGACCAGAGAAAAGCTGTTGGAACCCCCAGTCTGATGCCGGACGCACGAGGTAGCGAGGGTCCGGTAAGAAATGAGCAGGTGCATATCACCATTCTCGCTGCCTCTGATGTGTGGTCACCACGTCATCTCCTCTTCATCATCCTCATCAGTCCCATAAGAACGGAAGCCTGCTGTTTGCACACACACACAGAGCGACATAAGAGACAACCAGTACTTTCATCCCCTTAGCAAACAAGCAACTGCATTTCCTCACCAGCAATGACCGCAATTAAGCCACAAAGAAATGTACTGTGTAGCAAATGCAGATGCAGAATTATCACAGAGAGAAAAAAGAAAGGCTGGTGGAGACCCTCATCCTAGAGGGTCTTTAATGGACCCTCACTCTTTCCAAAGCCAACATCTTGCATGGAGGGCACCTTGACCCACTTGGTGGTTGCTGTGTTTCTGTGCTGGATTCAAAGGGCAAGGGTAACAGTGCATGCTGACTGTCTACTCTCTTCGCAAGACAAAGGTCCATCGAACCAGTCTAGAAAATTTAACCAATTACCCCCAAACGACAGAGAATTCAAGGCGGCTGACACTGACCACTAATCACTCTGGAAGTAAAAAGCTCCACTTTAAGGAACAGGGAGCTTTCGGCTTTTAGACAAACATGAATCCAAAACTCCAGGCTTCACTTCCTTAAAAGTCGAGAAAAAGTAGTAAATGTGCCCACCGTGGCGTAAGAAAAGAAAAATCTCACTGTCGTCTTTAGAATGTGGATACAGTCTTGCTGCTACAATTACATCCCTTCTCTGGCCTTTCTGACGTCTGAACTAGTTGAAAGATTATTCACCACCGATTCAAGCTAGGGATCTAACAACGGTTCTTGCTTTGCCTTTAAAGCCCAGTGAAATTTCACAAGAGCTTGCAAATACAAAACTGTGTTAAGAATATCCAATTGATCCTGTTTACATCTGCTACATCAAAGCATTCAGACATCATAAGCGAATGCGAAACGGGGACCTTCCAATACCCCATAGGTTATGCAAACACCTAGCCAGAAAGAACACTTTGAAATTTTTTATGGAGCAGGAAAAATTGGAAGTGTATTAATCTAGGCAGTGAAATTGGGCTTTTTGTCATTTTTAATTGCTTGAATTCATAACCCAGTTTTGCTGAATCAAAAACGAGTTGCTAGAGCTGACACAAGCTGTTTCAGCCTTTTGGGCACATGTGCGCACACACAAACACACACGCGCGCGCACACACATGCCTCACAACTTTGCATACAAACTTTAGACCTATGAATGAAAAACACCCCTGAAAGCCATTTGGAACATTAGAGTAACTGAATAATTAAATATAAAGGTTTCCAACTAGAGCACTGTGTGTTAAGAGCAGACTTGTAACGATTTCTTTTTTTTAGTATGGTGCAAGCAGGGTTATGCGTGCAGGTGGGTGGGGAACAGCCTGAGTCCCAAATCGTCAGGGCTGCGATTTTGTTATATATGATTTAATTCAAAAAAATTAAAATGCATGATGAACAACTTCCTGAGGCCTTTATCTGCTCCAGTTTACTATTGCTCATAATATGTGTAAACACTCAACTCTGCCAGAAAATGAAGGGAAAAAACCGAAGGGCAGAAATGTATACCCGCAAATATGTACCAAGATCTCATCTATTACCACATCCTGAAGTTTCAGATCTACCACCAAATAAAGTCTAAATTGCAAAAATCTTTAAGGCTCGATGGTTTCCTTCCCTGCTTATTTCTATGTTTGTCAGAAAATCAACATGAGATGGGAATTAAAGTCTAAAAGAACTTGTATTTTAATTCCACTGGAATTACTCTCAAAGAACTTCCTGTAATAGCATTGAGGCTAGCACATGTGAAATGTTTAAAATACAGCTGAAAATGAAACATAAATGCCTCTATTTATTAACTATTCATTAATAAGTTTTACTATTATTTCATAAACGCCCTTCCTCTCTTGGACCAGGCCCCATTTCTCTGGTCCTGCAACTTTGCTCAAAATCAAATATAAAATTAGAAGTTCAAAACTGTCTTTCACTCAAGATTATAATAGTTATTTGGCTCTAGATTGACCCACCCAACCAGGTTATCCGTAATTAAACAGAAAATTGCCGATTCTCATGTACTATTCTCAAAATAGGACCATATATTCTCAGCATCTCACAATGGTAATTTAGAAGAAGGCAATTGTGGCCCAAAATGCTTCACCTGAATTCTACTTCAACTTTTGTGTCATACTTACGGAGAGAGGGAGAGAAGAAATGGAGAAAAGAAATACTCCATTTTTTGTGATACTTTAAAAAGCTGGCCCATACGTCAAGGCTGATGGCTGTTTGTACTACGTCCCAATAAATATAGGGGAAAATGAACCCAGATTCTAAACTTAAGTCAGGCAATAGGGAACAGAGAAGTCTGAGGGACGAGTTTACAATAGACAAACATCAAAATATGCTCAGCCCAATAAACTTAAAACAGGCAAAGTGCACTATTGTAAAAACCTAACACCTGCTGATGACAGAGATAACATCCAGCTATGTTTATGTCAAGTCAAGTCACTCTCCAAGTGTCTATTTGCTTGGATAAAATGAAATGACAAGAAAAGTTTGACTATTCATTTTTTTAGAAAAATAAGATCAGTGTATAGTGGATTGCCCTGATGTTAATTCTTGTATATGTGCAGAGAATACAAAAAGAAAATGGAAAAGAAAAATCAGACCCTTCAGGGTACCAGACATTTGTGAGGATACAAAAATATAGTAGGAGAAGATACCTGAAAATCTGTCGGCACCTTTGTTTCCTTAGGTAGGAAACTAAGGAAAGACAAATGGAAAGAAACGCAGGTGGACGGAGAGAGAAAGGAAGAGGGAGAGAGAAGGAAAACCAGATGGATGGATGGAAGGATGGAGGGGTGGGTGGATGGAAGGGAGGGAGGAAGGAAGGAAGGAAGGAAATGATTACGAAAGGGAAAGGAAACCCTCCCCCACACAGGCAATACTTCCTCCAACTCTTCTGAGAAGCAATTTTCTCTTCGTAATAATCCGCGAGTGTTCTAACACAGAGGAAGCATCAGTGTGTGCGGAAAGTGCGAGTGGGCAGACAGGAGTGGAAAAAAATCCTGCTTCTTAGGAGCAAATCTTGAATGCTGTCGGCATTGCCTGTGGACATTGGTGGTAAACAGCCGTCACTGACTGACCTGAGTTTACTGACTTGAAGAACAACCCTCTTCAAACTTAATCACAGCAAGCCACAAACGCAAGTTACTCCACATCCTGAACGCAGCTATACCCATGCCCTTTGGATTTCTGAAGATATATGCTGGTCAGAGATGGGGAATGCCCCTGAGAAAGATTTTATAGTCTTAAACCCAACGTGCACTACTCAGCCACTCCCCAAAAAAAGGATTACACAATCATTCTTGACAGCCTCCACAATCATTCTTGACAGCCTCCACTGTAAGCCACGTTCATTTCTGTGTGACCAAAATGAAAACCATATAAACAATGAGTAAATGATGAGCCATCCTAAGATACCCAGAAAGTGACTCTTTTTTGACAGGTAATTTAACGAACATTTTGCTAAGATGATTCTGCCAACAAAACTTTTGGATTCGGAATTCCCCCCGGGGCCCTCTTAAGTAGAGAAGGGGCATGCTCTTTGGTCTACAGAAATAAGTAACACCATCAGCTTCGATGTAATCTGAAAATAATGACTAGAGGAACAGGCTCAGACTGAAGCTTCCAGGTGATCCTTCGAGGCTGATAAATGTATTCCACACTCTGCATATTTTTTAAATGCTTGACAGTTCATTCCATCACTTTAGAAAGCAAGGAACACCCCCCCCCCCATTTGCTCTCTCGGGAAGGGGTACTCTTGTTTCATTTAATAAAAATGGTCCGGAGCCTCAGTCTCAAGCCAAAGCCTTCTGGCATTGTCAGTTTACTCTCTTCCCTGGAAATCGGGAAAAGCAGATGAGTGGAGCACGCCGGTGCAACTGGCACGGTAGACATGTCCGCACAGACACGAAATACACCTCCCCACACACGCACACACATGCCCCCTTGGAACGTGAGCTTGCCAACTTTGCCAGTGCTCGGCCCATCTGGCCAGTCATTTCAGAAACCTATTTAAAGCACCGCGCAGCTCTGGCAGCCCCCCGCTAGCCTATTGGGACTTGCACACCGAATCTTATAAACGCTTATTCATCTCTGGAAATAAAGTTAAACGGAGCCAATGAGCACGGGCAGTGAAGTTCCCCGCTAACTTCTACTCGATACGGAAAATCCATTCATCTCTGGGCTCCCCGGTGGCTCAGAACGCCCCTCGCCCCCCCTCCGAGCGCCCGGCGCCCCTGGGTGCGCCCCGGGCGTGCCTCAGCCCAGCCTCCCGGGTCCCCGGGGCCGGCCTTACGTACCGAGTCTCATTCATGCGCGGCAAAGGGATCCGCAGCCTCCCATCGCGGTTCCCGTGTGCCCGATTCTGTCCGCCGCCAAGTCCCTATTCTAATCAGCAGCGCCGGAGGCGCACACGCCGCCAACCTCTCTGCGTGAACGTTGGACAGCGGCTGACGGCGGCTCCTCTGCCACAGGCAGCCCCAAATGTCAATTTGCACACTCCTCCCCCGTGTCGCCCGCCCCCGGTCCCCGTCCCTCTTCCACCCCCTCCCGCGAGTCAGTGGGCTTCAGGAAGCCTCTGCAGACGCCAGCTTCTCCCCAGCCCTGCTCTCTCTCTCTCTCTCTCTCCCCCCCCCGTCTCCCCTTCCCTCCGCGCTTAGAGTCCGTCTTCTCTCGCCTTACCTGAAGGGCATCTCCCACGACTGCAATTAGCTGCCAGGATTTCATCGTCGGCTGCAAAGTGCCGCCCGTTTCCTCCCCGGGAGAACACGGGAGAAGTCCGAGGCAAGGCAAACGGCACCCACGTGCTAGCAATGTAAATGACTCCAGTCATCTGCCGTGCCTGCGCGCGCCCCGGCTGCCTGGCAGCCTGACACCGCTGCCAGCAGGTGCAGACCACTCCGGGAGAGAGAGAGCGAGCGGCCGGGACCGGGAGGCAATCAACGTGGAGACGCACACAAAGGGAGGCCGGCCGGGGTGGGGTGCCGGGGGAGGCTGCCGCGCCCGAGCCCAGCTGCCCCGGGGGCCCTCGGACCTCCGCGCCAAAAAAAAAAAAAAAAAAACACTCGCCAAATTGGACGCTCAATGTTTTTGCAAAGTCTTGCAGCCGGGAAGGCGGTGGATACCGAGGCTGCGTGGGTCCCGCCTCCACGCTTCCCCAAGCGCTTGCCCGGCCGAGCCCGGAGCTGGCGGCGGTATCTCGCTTCCCCCCAACCCCCTCTCTCTCCCGCACGTGTCCCTTCCCTTGTTCTTTCAAGCATTAAATATGTACCACATGACAGAATAGGGCACCTTGCACGGTCCTCCGGAGTCCACACTTGACAACCAATTTTAACTCACGAGCAGGGAAATGTCTAAAGGCAGGATATAAGCACTTCCAATTACTTACACTACTCCTGCATTATTCAAAACGTCCACGGGACAGTATTTATGACTTTCAATATGCTACTCCACATATAAAGACTAGTAAAAGCTGGAAAACCCCATCGCTGCCTTCCCCCGGCGCTGCTGATAAGCTTTCTTCAGTGTTTCCTCCCAGAAGCGGCTGCATTTTTTTTCCCCCTCAATAGTTAGAGCCTTAAGATCTCCAGTCTTACACGTTATGCACTGACTGACTGCCCTGAAGTTGCAGCCTGCTTTGAGAGGAAAATACATACAGCGTCCTGTTCAACTTCAGGGGTCACCGTCCAAAATGTATCTACTTTGAATAATAGTGGAATCAAAGTAAATTTCCTCTTCCCCCCCCAAAGTCCTCATAGGTATATGATTTTTTTTTTATTAACTAAAATGGGTTACACAAGATTCTAGCTGTTCTTTGCTCAACCGTTCCCAGTTGAAGCCATGGCTTTGGTTAGAGACCAAACAATTTATCAGCTGGGGGCGTAAGTCCTCTTTCTGCTTTTTCTTCTGTGTCAGAACTGCAAGCTGCAGGCACTAAGATGGCCCTGCTTCTTCGAGCAACTGTTTTCATTGCATGGGAGGGCTCTAAACGTGGAAAAGAACTTTCTGCAGATACACTACATTTGATTAACAGCGAAATAATCATTGGTTTCCTGTGTCAACTTTGTGGAGAGTTTGAGTTAAAGGCCTTGTGCACAACTCATTAGATGTGTATATATCAGTAAGCAAATTTTAAAATGCTAATCAATCTTTCAAATATTTATTTTCACATTTATTACAGTTCCACAACGCGCAGCAATATTTCCAGGGTTTTTTTTTTTTTTTTGGAACATGCCAGGTCCTTACATAACCACCATCCATCTCTGTCGAAATGAGGAGAGTATGTTTTCCCCTGCTTCCAGGCATTAGGGTGTTTTCAATACTGTGTTAATACAGTGTTTAACTTGCTCTTTGAGGTCCTAAAAAAAGTTCGTGTGTGTTTCCCCTGCCTGCCTTTCTTGGCGGCAGTGATACTGAAAGGATGTTAAGATAACATTTTAAGTAAAACTATTTTTTTAGGGGGCAGGGGACAAATCCACGGCCTATGGAAGTTTTCAGGCCAGCGATCAAATCTGAGCCACAGCTGTGGCAAAGCTGGATCCTTAACCTACTGCACCAAAGCGAAAACTCCAAGTAAAACTTTCTTTCCCCATGAGGTTGTACTGCAAAATACTCTACACACCCTACTTCTTTTCACAGTTAACTTCGAACGCAGGCATATATTATTTTCCAGATATGGTTTACAATGTCATCAGGTAAAACGGCAGAAGGTTTCTAGAATTTTGCTTAACCAGAACCCTGTTTAGTTGCAGAGATATACAAATATACAGCAGTATTACCACAGCGGAAACTAGCATTCTCAGTGGAATAATTTGATTCACAAGTCAGTGCACCAAAGCAAGGTTATGAGAAGTTAAGGATGGCGGGGGTGGTGAGTAGAGGGACAGTGAACCCTAATCACAACCCCACTGTCCCTGTGTTCCCTGGCACATATGGCCATTTAATCAGAAAGTGTGACAACCTTGGCAGATGTTGCCCAACCTGGTTATTGATATAAATTGCTGTCCTCGTGAGCAAGTGCCCCAGAGAAGAGTCAGAACAATGTACTCACCCAGAGGGACAGAAAGGTCCACACTAGCATCTGTGGCAACAAGATGGTCCAGAGCTAGGCTGTTCCTTGTCCCCACTCCATATGGAAAACAGCGATGGATGAAGAGCCCCCAGACCAAGGAGAGAAAGTCCCCCTGCGGGAGCAAAGACTGGTACTGCCCCACTGGAAACTGAATGACCGATGTCTATGGAAATGGAAAATGTGGAATTCCCTAAGTGGCTCAGTGGTTAACAAACCTGACTAGTATCCATGAGGACGCGGGTTCGATCCCTGGCCTCACTTAGTTAAGGGTTAAGGGTCCAGTTTTGCTGTGAGCTGTGGTGTAGGTCACAGAGGCAGCTCAGATCCCCCACTGCTATGGCTGTGGCATAGGCTGGCAGCTACAGCTCTGACTGGACCTCTAGACTGGGAACCTCCATATGGGGCAGGTGTGGCCCTAAAAAGACAAATAAAAAAGGAAAATGTGCACTGCCTATAACCAAGCAATTCTACTTCTAATGTCCACCCTGACCAAACATACCCACAAGCGTGCATAGGTACAACCGCACCACTGCTGCAGGTAATAGGGGAAAACAACAAGCCAAATACTCACTGGTGTAAGAAATATGCTATAGCCTATGATGGAATACTACACAGCAGTGAAAAGAACTGCCTAAAGCTATGTGGGAATAATCTATGGCAAGACAGACACAGACATGGAGATACACATACTACACACATATTCGTACCTATATGTACCTATATAAATATATATTCATATAGAATGATATATTCATATATATTTTTCTAAAAATTCTGAGATAAAAATACACATTTTAGATAATCCATGTACTGTGACACCATTTATGAAAGAAAATGTACAAATGAAATATTATAGACATTATTATCTGTAGGTATACACATATTCAGGGACATACAGAAAAAGAACCAGAATAGGGGCTGACCTATTACAGCCTGAGAGCCAAGTACAGTCAGTGCCTATTGTTTGTTTTTATGGCTGCACCCATGGCATATGGAAATTTCTGGGCCAGGGACTGAATCTGACCCACAGCTGCTACCTACACCACGGCTGCTACCTACACCATGGCTGCCACCCACCCCACAGCTGCCACCTACACCACGGCTGCCACCTACACCATGGCTGCCACCCACCCCAC